>CAJNJA010006520.1:0-30343 GCA_905231915.1 Symbiodinium necroappetens
TTTTTTTTTTTGGGGGGGGGGTGGTCCTTATTATAGCTATAATATAGTATACCCCAAAACCCTATTCTGACTATTAAGGCGCCTATATTAGGAGTCTGCAGAGTTACTGCTATTCGGACTTCCTTGATATAGTTATGCATAGGGAGGATTTCGGGTATCATATTATAGGCTTCCTAATCCCCAAAGCCCCTTTCTAGTGATTAAGGTATCCATAGTATGATTTGGGGTTTTGGGTGATGTCCGGGGGTTAGGGGGGTTAGGGATTCAAGTCAGTTGTCTTGGGGGTCGTCTTGTAATGAAGCTGCTGTTTAGGGTTTGGAGTTGTGGACCAGGCTTCGTTCGAGGTGGAGCTAGAGCCTTTGGTTCGTACGTAGCAGGTCCAGGGAAAGTAGCATCGATAGCCTTGTCATGGCTGCGGGTTCCTATACACATCGTGAGTCCTAAACCCTACATCCTAAACCCTAAGCCCTAAACCCTACCCTACCCCCTAAACCCGACATATCAAAGCAAGAGAGACGAGGTCTAATTTCAGAGCTGATGATAAAGCATTGGACGGGACACATATCTAGGTTTTAGGGTTTAGGGATTATAGGTCCCGTGTACATGGCTGAACAGCCGGAGCCCGGAACAGGAAGCAGGTGTGCGAGCTTAATCTCGACTTTGGGGTGGCTGAAACATGTCAATTCTGTACCTCTACTGCTTAACCCTCAGTCCTAGGCTCGAACCCCTAGCCTCCATAGCAGTTCCTTTTCGGGGGCTTACCTTCTAGAATCCCAAATAACAACCGCAACAAAAGGAACTCCTATGGAGCCTATGGGGAACCCCTCCCACATAGAAACACAGGAACCCAAAACCCAAAACCCCAAAACCCCTAAACCCTAAACCCTAAACCCCTAACCCCTAAACCCCTAAACCCCTAAATCCCTAAACCCTAAACCCTAAACCATGTCATGGTTTCATGTTTCACGCTTCGGCCGCCCAAGTTGCAACGGCTTTGAATCACTCGCAGCCAGAATTTCCGCTGCTTTTCTTTGGAAACCTAGGTCTTTATCCACGGCCTCTAATACAATCCCTAAACCCTAAACCCTTAAAAGTTCGAGTGATAACTGAAAACTTGGGAATTAGAGGACAGTGTGAATAATGACCTATCTCTCTTTCCTGTTCGTCTGAGGGACTGAGGGGAGGATCCCTTTCGATGTCGCCGCGTGCAACATGGCAGCCATCAGCCGTTGGGCTCAGATTCCATGACAGATGCTGCCCGAAATTCGGACTACATGGCTTAGGACTCAGATGGTTTGCATTGGATCTAGGTTGCTTCGGGCTATGTTTGTTCGTATTGCTTATGTGAAGGAGGTGAATGCTAAAATTGATATATACGGAAACGAACTTGTCTTCGGTTAGTCATATTGCGCCCCTCTGCTCTCCGTTATATTATATCGGTCTAGGGTTCAGGCTTCAGGTACTAATTTGGATACAGAACCTCAATACCATTCTAATCATTCAGCCCCTTACATTGAAACTCTGACACCGCATACTTATAAAGAACCCTGGGACATTTGCTGGTTAAGGTCCCTCCTATACGGCTCTTGGTTGCTTCTTGTCTAGGGATCTCACAAGTACATGTTTTGCCTACCTTCTCGGGGGAGTGGAGCCCTACACGCTAAGCCACCCTAAACCCTACGCGCAAACCGTCACCACAAACCCTAAACCCCAAACCCTGAACCCTAAACCTTAGCATAGAGCTTCTACTACAGGCTCTCAAGCCATGGCGAGCAAGATTTTGACAGTGCAGTCGCCCTACGGCCGAGACTATCGACAGGTGGGTGTAGGGCTTAGGGTTGAGGGTTGCGGAACAGTTGCAAGGAAGGCATTGGAGTAGGATTTAGGGTTTTTGGGTTGAGCCCTAAACCTTAAACCCCTAAACTCTAAACCCATATGGTTTTAGGGGCCCAGTCATTGGTTGGCATACCGTTTTTGGCAAGCGCGACCACCTCTGGCTTTCGTTCACAACTTCAACAAGTCCTGCACAAAGCCCTGGGGGACGAAAGTGTCCTGGGCCAAGCACTCAGCAAAAGCAGCTCTCCCTAAACCCAAAACCCAAAACCCACTCTCTCCGACGAGAGAACCGAAGCATATGTTGTAGAGCTCTGCAGAAGGTCGGAGGCATGCGTTGGGGTGTCTTGCGTGGGTTCCCCAAACCGATTCTTGCTATCCCTGAAAACCTACGGAGCCCCAAGCCCTCAAACCGGGAGGCCTTCAGGATTACGCTTGAACTTCGGGTTTTGTGTGTTTTGTCAGTGGTTGCTGTGGATGGCTGATGGTAGGAAGAAAGTGTCATAATGAGAGGCACAGCAAGGGCAACCATCCTAATGGATTTCTTGTTGGAGGTTCTTTGGACTTAGCAAGTACAGGTAGAAGTATTTATCTGGGGTTACCTTATCTATGACCCTATAGTTACTAAGTCCCATGAGCCTTTAAGTGGGGCGGTTTCAAGCTGAACTGGAGCCCAAACACCCGAGAGGCTGATCCAACAGCGCTGCCAACCCCGAACCATCTGACTTAGATGTCTGGTGGTTTGGGTTTATGGCTTAGGGCCTGGGTTTAGGTTCAACCTTTACTGGGGTGCAAACACTAGGGAATGCGAGTGATCTGTGAGTCTTTCGCATGTGTTCTCCGAAGGGCTTGGGGCTCGAGCACGAAGCACAGAGCTGCGGCATAGAAAAAGGGCAGTGCGTGCCTTTTCTTTCGAGTGGCCTTTGCTTGCCACTTTCATGGCAGCGGAGCTCACCTGGAGGTCCGGGGAGCTTCAGCAAAAGTGACTTCCGCCTCGAGGTTTCTCTGCCCGAAATTCTTCGAAGCCTGGGCCCCGTGTTTGGTGGTTCAGGCCTCGCCCTTTTACACGATTAAGTCGTACCTCCTGGAGATTGGTGGTAAGAACTACGAGCCCTACTCCGCGACCCTGCCTTACCTGAACGAGCCGCGGCACAAAAGATGGCGGGGCACTTCAAGGACAGTGAAGTTCCATCCTGGGACGGCAACCCGTCAACCTTTGAACGGTTTGCCACCGAATGCAGGTGGTACCAGTTCTCCTTGAAGGCTTCCGAGAAGCAGCTGGCCGCGCCGAGAGTCTGGCACAGACTGATGGGGTCAGCCAAGTCTGTGGTGCGGAACTTAGATCCTGCAGCGTACTGCACCAACAGCGGCCTGGAGAAGCTACCAGATGTTCTTCGAAGAAGTCCTCTTCAACGGCTGCCAGTCCCGGACACGTTCCAGCGGCTGGAGAGATGGTCCGGCTTGCACAAGAGGCAAGGAGAGTCGATACCGCAACTTCTGGTTCGAGAAGAGGAACTATTTGTGGAACTTCAGCAGAGCCTTCAGCGGGCTCGGAACGTCAACTCTGGTGGTGTTTCCAAGGTCTTGTTCTCCGAAGAGCCTCCTCCTCAGGACTCCGAAGAGGAGACTCCGGCTGATGATGGAGCCGAAGCGACGGAGCCTGACAGCAAGGAGAAGGAGGCCAAGGACACAGCCGAGCGACCCACTTCGAAGCCATCCTCGGACACCTCGCCGACTTCTTCGACGAGAACGAAGACCACAAAGACGCATGTCAGTGCCACCGGCGGCTTCTTCGAGGATGAACTTCACGGATACAGGTTGCTGAAGGCATGTGGCCTTCAGTCGTCGGAGAGACAGCAGATCCTGACCCTGACCGGCAACACCACGACCTTTCAGGCCATACGCCAGGCTTTGCGGGCGATGTTTGACGAAGGAGTGACGACCGACCTGACGTCACGACGACACCGCCCCTCTGCATGGTGGAATATGGTGGAATCAGACCGAAGAGGAGAGCGATTACTACGACCCGTGGGACGAGTGGTCGTGGGAAACTGGTGCCGGGGACGACGAGGTCTACTGGTATGGAGACGAGTCCTCTGAATGGCCGGAGCAAAATTCATACGAGGACTGGGCCTACTATGCGCCAGCCCAGTCTGAGCGCAGTCTGAGGCCTCTGTTCCGGAGGCCAGCAGCGATCCTCCGATGGATGAAGCCGAGAAAGCCTTGCTGGAGGACGAGGCAGAGGCCTTCGCGATCGCAGAGGAGGCCCAGAAGACGCTCCAGCAGGCAAGAGATGCCGTGGCGAAAGCCCGCCAGGCACGTGGCTACTATCCCCTTGGTGGCAAGCATTCCCCTTCGTCCTCCAGCGGTTCTAGATCTTTTGGTTCTGGAGCTAAAGGCCAGAAGGGTGCAGGCAAGGGCGGCCCATGTACTGCCTGCGGTCGCTTTGGCCATCGCTACTGGGAGTGTCGCGAGCGCTCCTCGGGCAAGAAAGGCTTTGGCAAGAAGGGCTCTTTCTCAAAAGGGAAGAGCAAGAAAGGAAGTGGAAAGGGCAAGACATATGCCCAGGACCACTTAGTGGATGCGGGCTATGCCTTCTCCTACCTGCTGACCAAGGACCCAGAGCCGGAGCCCTTTGAGTCCCTGCCGGAGCTCCTGCCACAGGACATCATGGTGCTGTCCGTTGGCAACGACACCGTGAATGGAAAGCTTCGGGCTAGCCAGGTCATCGTTGATACTGGAGCCACGGAGTCTGCCTGTGGGATCAGGACCATGGAGAGATTCTTGGAAGCCTCCGGTTGCAGATATGACGTGGCCCTGACCGACAGGCCTACCTTCAGGTTTGGAGATGGTCGGACCTTGCAAGCCCTCTCCCGTGTCGATGCCTACACGCCTGCCTTGGGTCTGGTTTCGGTCTATGTCCTCGACGACCCGAACTCTCAAGACACCCCCTTGCTTCTCGGGGGAAGGACCCTTCGACAGGTCAAGGCGACAGTGAATTACGGCGATGAGACCTTGATGTTCCTTCGACGCAATGGACAGCTTGCTTTCCTTCCGTTGGTGTCCACCCTCGGTGGCCACATGGTGGTGGATTTAGCTGTGCGAAGCACTTCCTTAGGAGCTGTACAGGTTTATCTGCGCAAAGAGCTCGGAGTGGTTCTTCCTGAAGGAGAAGTAGAGACGCAACGGTCTTTGCTGACTCCAGGTTTCTCAGATGAGTGTCGCCGTGGGACTGGGAAACACATTCCCGGCACTGATGAAGATGACGCGGCCCCCGGCATCGGGATGGCTCTGCAGCTTCTCAAGGCGACGCACGAAAACAAGAAGGAGCCTGGGTTTTCGGAATCTGTGTCAAGCCTCCGAACCTCCGAGTGCAGTGCAGTCTTCGAGTGGCAGCTTCAGGATGTCAGCGATCATGTTTGCCATGTTCCGGTTGCACATGCTTATCCTGTTTTTCATGAAGAGAGAAGTTGTCGTGAGCCCCTCGATGTTCATGATCGTCTTGGAAACCTCAGGCTCAAGCTAGAACATCTCCAAGGGCGGCAACATGAGCGGACCTTTCGAGCTGCTGCCGGCGCCTGTGGACGACCCTCGGTGGGAAGGATGGCCTTGTATGGGCCAGCACAAGGACGGGGTGCTGAGGTCCAATCAACACGCCCGTTGGGAGACATGTCCTCGCTGCGGGATACGTCTCAAGTACTGGACCCGCGGAGCAGCGAAAGGAAACCGCAGGACAGCTGGTCCGTCGCGAGAAGTGGTGGCAACGGCGATTGGGCAGATCCGCATGGAGTACACGGCCAGCCAGGTGACGGAGAAGATGATCGTCGACAAGTGCATGGAGATCACCGGGCGGATGCGCCAGGAAGGCCGGGCCGTGGTTCTGTCGGAGCCAATGAGCAAGCACCACAAGGACCCCCCGATGACAAACGAGATGACGACCACTACCACCAGAGCCTCAACGGAGGGGACATGGACGGCGCCTACGTGTATGGCGAGGAAGACAGAGGGCCTGTTGAACCAGGAGGCGTTGTCGAGAGCAACACCGAAGCGAGCAAATCTGCGGGCAAAGGATGCCCCAGCGGCCTCAACGGCGAAACGGAGAAAGCTCCTGTCGATCTGGAGGATCAGGAGCTCCACGAGAATCTCCAGGAGATCCTGGCCCTGGAGAAGCGCCTCGAGTTGCAGAAGGCGGCGCTCCTGGAGGAGATGAATCTGAGAGGTCTGATGGAACACGACGAGGACGGCCTCAGCCAGATCGAGGAGTTCGACGACCAGGGTGTGAAGATCATCGCCGAGGGCCAGAGCAGCGAGAGAGCCGACCGTCGGCGCTCTGGGCCCGTCTAGGGGTCCTCCGCGATCGCATCCAGAGCACTTGGGACAGTTTTGGTGGCACTGAAGAAAATGCCGGTGCCTGCCTTTCTCCAGACCCTCCGAACGGCCAAGGAGGAAACCGTGATGAAGGCAAAGATGATGGAGTCCCTTCCAGTGCTAAGGTGCGTGTGAAAGGTGCTGGATCTTCCACTTGCCAGCACTCTATAAATTCGAAGACGAGGAAGTCTTTGGTTGCAAGCAGTTTTCTTTTGGTTTCTGGAATTCTTCAGGAAGCTGCCTCCGTGACGGCGGCAGTGGGCTCCCCGATCGACTTTCTTCAGGTCGGTGGCCCAAGCACTCTGTGTGAAGCTGTGCGCGAGATGGGCTACGAGACGAAGCGGGTCCAACCGGACTCTCTTCAAAAGATGAGCCAGCTCCCTGAGTCCCTCGATGCCAAGGTCCTGTGGGTCTCTCTTCCACTTCGAGCTCTATTACAAGACACCTTCCCTCGAACTCAAATCTCTCCAAAACAGCAGGTGAACCATGACCGTGCTGCCCGGCGCGATCGAGCTCTTCTTCGAGACTCCGTGGGTTGCGTGGCCAGACATTTACAAAATAAGAGAGATTTTGTTCTGGAACTTCCGGCCAAACTTCGGAGCTGCTGGGATGAGGTTGAGTATTTGAAGGACCTGGCCATCGAGAGCAACATGGTTGTGTATGATTTTCTGGTGCAAGGATGTGCCTACGGCCTCAAGTGTGGCGATCTCCCGCTCCATCGAACATGGCGTATTATGACAACGTGTGAGGGAGTGAAGGCTGGGATCCGGAGGGCATGTCCTGGACACAAGCAACATGTTGAAGACCATGGTGGTTGTCCTGGATGCTCGGACCCTTCATGGTATCCTCGGCCCCTTGAGAAGCGAATGGCTTCTTCAGTGGCATGGAGTCTTCAGTCAAAGTATGGCATTCGGCCTTTGTCGGAAGATGTCGAGGAGATGATGCTGGGGCAAGAATGGTTCCAACGTCATGGACGACCTCCCGACTCCGACAACCACGCCTATGCCCTGACAAGGAACAAGCTTCCTGAAGAGCCTCCGACCGGGAGGAAACTTGAGGAAGTGAGGCAGATGATGATGAGACTACACCGATCCTCTGGGCACACGAGCTTCTCCAACCTCGCCAAGCTACTTCAACGACGAGGAGCTCCATCTTGGGCTGTCACGTTGGCCCGTGGTCTTCAGTGTCCAGCATGCATTGAGTCATCGAAGCCCCTTCCTTCGCCTCCACCCCACCGGAGCTCTACGAGATTGTGGGGACCGACGTCTTTGAATACACGTTCAAGAATGAAGCGGGTGTCCTCAAGAAACTCAAGGCCTGCCTCTGGGTTGACAGGGCTTCTCGACTTTGCACTGTTTCAGTTGTGAAGATATATGAGGATGCCTGGGAGCCAACGACTGCCGACATCATACGGATGTTCACTCGAGACTGGATGATGCACAATCCAGCTCCCCGGTGGCTCATGGCAGACTCCGCCCTTTACTATGTGTCGGAAGAGATGCGAGAGTTTTGCGGAAAGTCTGGCATGGGGTTGTTGATTGCCCCTCCTGAATGTCACTGGCTGATGAGCCATGAGGAGCAGTTGGTTGGTCGATTGAAGGCCACGGTCGATCGCATGATGAAAGAAGATTTGGACCTGGCTGTGGCGACGATGTTCCATTATGCGTGCCACGCTCACAACAGCACCATCCAGGCGCACTCCGGGTACAGTCCTTTTCAGTGGGTGCGAGGAGCTGTTCCAGCAGACCAGGTTCCAGATGGACTCAATCCTCGCAAAGCCTTCTCCGAGGTCCTGAAGTTCCGTGAGAAGGCAGCAGTTGCATACCGTCGTGCTCAGGCAGCTGATCAAATGTCAAAGCTGAACAACACGACCTCAAGACCTCCACAAACGTTTGACGTTGGCTCTCTTGTGATGATGTGGAGAGAGAAGCGATCTGGAGGTCGTGGTGGATGGCAAGGACCTGTTCGAGTTCTCCTTCGCGAAGGCTCGACCTACTGGTTGGCTTCAGGGGCTGCAATCATCCGAGCCAAGGCAAATCAGCTTCGGAAGTGCAGCCGTCCGGAGGAAGCAGTTGCCATCACTAGTGGTGCAGCTGTCTATCGCATGCCCGTGACGGTTGAGAACCTTTTGCGTGGTTTCCGTGGCAAGCAGTATGATGACATCAGTGGTGCTCAACCTCCACGTGAGGCTCTCGAGGATCCATCACAAGCTGAAGTTCGCGTACAACCTCGACCTCGCAGAGCTGGAGAAGACTATTGGGAGATCCAAGGTGAATGGCTTGTGCGAGTTCATTTGACCCCAAGGTTGACCATGCTGGTGCCTGGCAAGACAAAGAACATTCCAGTTGCTGAGGATCAACTCACTGGGGAACGTCGCACCATTGTGAAGAGCGGCGACAATGAGCAGACGATCGAGGACAACTTTCGCACCCATGAGAATCCAGCCCGCTGCATGTTGGATCGGTGGACTGGAGAGACTCGCTTCAGAATGGTGAGTGAGCATCCTTCTTCAAAAAGGGTGAAAGGGCGCGAAGATCATCCTGCTGTACCTCGATCTCAACGGGAATCTCCATCGGGGGTCCCGACTCCTCTTGGTGGACAGGGGGAGAGCGAGCCAAGGCTTCATGGACCACGAGCAGGTTCTAGCAGTGATGTTTTAGATCCTCCTGCTGTACCTCGATCTCAGCGGGAATCTCCTGGGGGTCCTATTTTAGAAGATATACCTGGTGCGCTGGTCCCTGGTACACCAACACCTGGAACGCCAAATCCAGGTACTCCACGAGGTCCAGTTGCTGGTCACAGTGGTTCTGGTCAGTGCATAGTACCAGGTTGCACCTTGCCAGGGGGTCATCGTTTGCCACATGTTGATGCTGGTGGCAACAAGTTCATCTACGACAAGCGAACCTCCACTTCTGTGCCCGTGGAAGAGTCTGGCGAGGAGACTTCCGTGCAGTCTGAGTCCTCTGGGTCTGAGATGATTCCTGATGACGAGCAGCCACCACCTGCAGGCGGTCGGAAGCGGAAGAGTCCAGAGGGCACTGAAGACATGGGCTACATGTTCGAGGTTCCTATTCAAGCATGTGATTTCAAGCGCCTTGTGGAGCGACCTCGACATGCTGAGGTGTGGCTATCCAAGAAGATGATGGACAAGGGACGTGAAGTCAGCTGGTCCAGTTTGTCGTTGGATCAGAAGAAGGAGTTTGATACTGCCATGGCGAAAGAGATATCGAATGTATTGCGTAATTGCGCAGTCAGGGCACTCAGCGCGGCTGAGAAGGGCCAAGTGGACATTCGCCGATCGAGTGATGAAAATGAGGTGGGTGTTAACGTTTAAATCAGACGGCAGATCAAAGGCGCGACTCGTCGTGCTTGGATATCAAGCGCCGAATCTCATTGAGTCGCAGGCCAGTTCACCGACCCTGAGTAAATTGGGGAAGATTCTGATCCTCAGCATCGTTGCGAATAATCTGTGGATGTTGGAAAGCGCTGATGTGTCGAGCGCATTCTTGCAATCCTTGCAGGACATGGAGAAAGAGGATCTCTTTGTATATGCTCCGGCCGAGTTGGCTGCGGCTTTCGGTGAAGATGGATCTCAGGACTCCACCATCCTCAAGCTCACTCTTTGCAGTGCTCCAAAATCGTGGTATGACACAGTCACGATGACTTTGAAAAGGTCTGGATGGACTCAGTTGGAGTTTGATCGCTGTTTCTTCATTTTGCTCAACAAGGAGAAGAAGCTTGTCGGCGTGGCGGGCTTCCATGTTGACGACTTCTTGCTTGGCGGTGAGTCCAAGGACCCTGTGTTCCAGAAGGCCAAGCATGAACTCCTCTCTGCCTTTGAATGGGGCAAGTGGGATCAGAAGAACTTCGAGTTTGCCGGTGCCAACTTGACTCAGAAGGACGATGGCACGATCTTCCTCGACCAGAAGGCTTACACCGAAAAATGGGTCGAGGAGATTCCTATCGACCACTCTCGTGCCAGCCAGATCAAGTCTCGGGCTACTCCATCCGAGATTAGCTCGATGAGAGGGGCTCTTGGCACCATTGCCTGGCGAGCTCACCAGGTCTCTCCTCAGTTCTTGGCGGAGGCCGGGTTGCTGTTGAGTGAGATCCCAACCGCCACGGTGGACACCCTCATGAGGATCAACAAGCTTGTCAGGGAGATGAAGAGGAACGCGGATCAAACGCTGATCTTTCATCCCTTCCAGTTGCCATGGCAGGACCTGGTTGCAGTGACGTGGGCCGATGCGGCCCAAAACAACAGGGCCAATAAAGGCAGCACAATAGGGGTGCTTACATGCCTGGCTCCTCGCTCAATCTTGGACGGCGAGGCTGTTTTCATGAACATCATCTCTTGGAAGTCTTCCAAAGCACCTCGTGAAGTTCTTGGTTCCAATGGGTCAGAAGTGCAAGCAATTACCATAGGCGAGGACCTGAACTACCTGGTCCGATGTGCATGGCTTGAGGCCCATGGACATCCTCCCATTCGTGGAAAGCAGGCTCAAATGGTCCGCGACATGACGAGTGGAGCCCTTGTTATGGATTCCAAGGGCATCTTCGACGCTATGACGAAGAACAGTTCGTCATTACATGGCCTCAGGAGCAGTCGTGCCGGGTACGAGCTTACGATCTCGGTCAAGCAGGCGGTTTCAGCGCAGACACATCTACGATGGGTAGCTGTAACTGAACAGTTGGCTGACGGCCTAACGAAAGGCAAGGCTCGTGGAATCCTGCTTCGACTTCTCGGTGATCGTCAAAGGTGGCGGCTTGTGTATGATCCAGAGTTTACCGCAGGAAAGAAGCTCTCAAAACGAGAGCAAGAGCGGCGCATCCGCGAAGTGGAGCAGCACTTCATTCACTGTGTGAAAGTCCTCGCTGAGCAAGGAAACTTTCCCTGGACAGAGACCACCGAGCTCTTAGATCCTGAAGAGTGCACTTTCGAAAGACTCAGGACTATGACCGGTGCAAACACTAGGGAATGCGAGTGATCTGTGAGTCTTTCGCATGTGTTCTCCGAAGGGCTTGGGGCTCGAGCACGAAGCACAGAGTTGCGGCATAGAAAAAGGGCAGTGCGTGCCTTTTCTTTCGAGTGGCCTTTGCTTGCCACTTTCATGGGGCATTAGCAAAACCCAACATGCTTTCAGCCTCAAGACCAAAAGCAAAGGCTATAACCTTCAAAGCACAGGGCTTCAGGATAAGGCTCAGACCCTGAACTTCCTAAGCCCTATAAGCCCTAGAAAGCCAAAACCATCTTTTCAAGCCTAAACCCCTAAACTCCGAAGACCAAAAGCCCCAAATCCCTAACCCCCCAAACCCAAAAGCCTGACCTGAAGCTTCAGACCCCTCAAACACCAAACCCTGAGGAAGCCCAATGGTCTTATGACCCTTGCAAAGCTTTCTAAGACCCTAGCGTAACATTACGAAGTGCTTAGGAAGGGAAGATAGAACCCTATCAAAGCCATCATAACCAATATGATCATCCTTATAGCCTTTACAAAGCCGCATAAAGCCATCTACACCCATTTAAGACCCTTAGAAAACCCGTTTGCTCCCGCACACAGCCCGTCAAAAGCCTTAAAATGAGACCTTTAAGCAAGGCATATCAGCCTTGCAAAGCCTTGCAACTAGACCATGACACCCCTAACAAGGCTAGCGTATAAAAACCCGAATGGAGTCTACACTCTACAACCCTTACAGCGAACCCTAAACCCTAAACCCCTAAACCCCTAACCCTAAACCCTAAACCCTAAACCCTAAAACCCTACATAACCCTAAACCCCTAAACCCTAAACCCTAAAGGCTTTGAAGAGACCCTGGTGACGTGGACCAGGTCGGCTTCCGGAGCTCCCAGCTCTACGACCCAGAGAGACGCCCCCAGCAGCCGTTCTTCAGCAACAGTGACGAGATCGAACAGGGACCGGGATTTGGGGTTTAGGGTTTAGGGGTGACGAGATCGAACAGGGACCGGGATTTGGGGTTAAATATAGGGGCCTGAACAATTAGAATAGGGTTTGGGGGGGGCATATTTTGCTAGAATCATAATAAGGAACCCCCAAATTCGTATTCTAATTTATTAAGGCTCCTATATACATCAAGGGTTTAGGGCTCAGGGTGGGGGTTTTGGGGTTTCTGGTGCTTTAGGTCTTAAGCGCTTCGGTGATGAAGGCTCCTTCAGGGCGTTTTGGGGGTTCAGGGAGCCGGCGGGGCTTTTGTGTAAGGAGTCCTTTAGCAGGGTTTCGGGGTTGGGGTTTAGGGTTTAGGAGTTCAGGAGTGTAGGGTTTTGGGGTTTTGGGTTTAGGATTTCCAGGACCCGGATTTTTAGTTTTAGTTTTTGCGAGGTTTGGGGCGTGGGCGGTTCAGAGGCCTCGTCGCAGCCTTTGTTGCACTAATTGAAGGCTTGGGGGTGGGGGGGCCCTTTCAGTGTGTGTAGCCCCAACCCTTAAACCCTAAACCCTACACCCTACCTCCCCTGGTCCATGTGGCCTCTTTCGAGACATGCGAGAGTGAATTGGGGGAGGGGGGGCTCAAGAAAACAAAAAACCCCGAAACCCTAAACCCCTAAACCCTAAACCCTAAATCCAAACCCTTAAACGCTCGGGCCCTCAACGTCTCAACCTCGCAGTCCGCTCAATTTCCCTAGAGCTCCGGTGGGCTGCTAACCATACAGTATATAACCCTAAACCCTAAAACCCTAAAGCCCTGCAACCCTAAACCCTAAAAACCCTCTAAAGCCATTCTTTGGGTAACCGGAGCCCGCATTAGAGTTTAAACTCTGCTTGCGAAGGCCCTGGAGCTCAGAGGTTTGGCTTTAGGATTTAGGGGTTTAGGGTTTTAGTGTTTAGGATTTAAGGCTTTAGGGTTTCGAGATTAGGGGTTTAGGGTTTAGGCTTTAGGGCTTTAGGGCTTTGGGGTAGGGTTTAAGGCTTTTAGGTTTTAGGGCTTTAGGGCTTAAGTAGAGTTTAGCTTTTTACGGTCGAGGTTCTAGGGTTTTGTGTAGTGCTTAAGATTTGGGGTTTCGGTGTTTAGGGGCTAGGATTAGGGTTTATGAGCGGTTCAAGGGCGTCTAGGATCAATGCGGCTATTAAGTTGGGCAGTTCTCTAAATTAGGGTTCCTTTTTAGATCCCCAAAACATTACGCCACCCATTTCAACAGATTTAGACCCCCTAAACCGCCTAAACCCTAAACCCTGAACCCTAAACCCTAAACTACCCATTTAGATCCAAAACCCTAAACCCTAAACCCTAAACTACCCATTTAGATTCTGGATCTTGCGGAATCGTTCTGGCAAAGCAGGCCCTTGAGTCCTAGATTTCTCGATCGAATTTTATAAGCCCTAAGCCCTAAACCCTCGGCGGCCCCAACTTGCGCCGCTGTGGACCACATTTTCCAGGGTTTGAGTAGTGAGTGGTGTTAAGAACAAGGCTTTTTGTTTCAGTGTTTGTGGTTTTGGGTTGAGGGCTTAGGGCTGATTGACAGTATTCACAAACCGTGAAGACATACATCCCTCACTCACTTCCACCGCAAAGCCCAAGCAAGAACCTCTTAGTCTTCAGCCCAGGGTGCCTGAATTCACCCATCGGCAGGACGGGAGGCAGCCGCCCAGTTCCAACGCACCCCATGGCTGACACCACCGCATCAAGAAGGCCAGTGTGAGGTTTAGGGCTCAAGGTGTTAAGTCCTAAACCCCCAAACCCTAAACCCCTAAACCCCTAAACCCATAAACCCCTAAAGCCCCTAAACCCCTTAACCCCTTAACCCCTTAACCCTTAAACCCCAAAACCCCTAAACCCCTAAACCCCGAAACCCCAAAACCCTAAACCCCTAAACCCCTAAACCCCTATAAACCCCTAAACCCTATAAACCCCTAAAACTCTAAACCCCTAAACCGCGAAACCCTGTAAACGCTGTAACCCCAAAAACCCTATAAACCCCTAAACCCTAAACCCCTATAAATAAACCCTATAAACCCTATATAAACCCTATAAGCCCTATAAGCCCCAACCCCTAAACCCTAAAAGCTAAACCCCGAAAACCCTAAACCCTAAACCCCGAAAGCCCCAAACCCCGAAAGCCCTAAACCCTAAACCCCTAAACCCGTATAAACCGATTTGTGTGTTTTGCTGTCGGAGCCGAGGCCCCGACTCTGAACCACCGCTGCATTCAGAGCAGGTGGGCAGCCCGGATCGGGCCTGCGGTTCTGGCTTTAGGGTTTTCGGGGGGTTTTAGGGTTTTCGGGGGGTTTGGGGGTTTACAGGTTTAGGGGTTTAGGGGTTTAGGGTTTTTTGGTTTAGGGGTTTAGAGGTTTGGGGTTTGGGGTTTAGGGGTTTAAAGGTTTAGAGGTTTAGGGGTTAGGGTTTAGAGGTTTAGGGTTTGGGGTTTAGGGTTTAGAGGTGGTTTAGATGTTTAGGGTTTAGATGTTTAGGGTTTATAGAGGTTTAGGGTTTAGAGGTTTATTCGGGTTTAGGAGTTTAGGGTTTATATCCACGACTTCTCATCTTTTGGGCATCGAAGCGGGGCTGAATAATCAACATTGTTCCTCAGATATGTAACTACACTCGAATGGATCAAACCGGCAAATGCTCGTCTTGCTGTTCAGACCTGTATTTCCCAAACTAAAGGTGTAAGGCGCTTCATCTCAAACCTCATACAGTAGAAGCCCAAAAGTTGGAAACCCAATAGCCTCAATCCTTAAGAGTAATGTACAAGGAATCCCAGCACTATTTGTCCTTAATCAGGTTTCCAACTTTTTGGGGTTTACTATAGCCCTACAAGCCTAAGGGATTCTGGCTGATGGGTTTCGCGGGCAATGGCGGCTAGGACTCAGGGTTTGTAGGGCCTAAGTGTTTGGTTGGTCATGAGTGTCGAGATGGGATGGGACAACTTTCGAGCCACAGCTCCCGCAGCGGTGCTGAAGCTCCCCAACTCAATAGCATTGCACATGTTGGTCGTTAGTCAGTGTTGCTATAAGTCACGGCTGTAGACGCGTTAAGACTCTTTGCGGTGTAGATTAGTTGTTGTCGTTCCTGTCCTGTCGGGATGTTTGTTCGATTCGATTAAGATTGCGGAAAAATTCACTCTTGCCATATATGCGTGGTGAGAGGCTGAGAACAACCCACCAGTCGTCACGCCGAAGGGTCTTTGCTGCTGCTTTCCCCCACAGCCTGCAAGCCTGAGTCGCTGTGCCGCACACAGCTCGCCGTCCGGAACGGTATTGCCAGGACCTCGTGGCGAAAGAGTGCCGGTTCCAAGCTGGTGGTAGTCTGACACCCGCCCCCTCCCCTCGTGTGCCCGGGCAGTCCACTCGGAGAACACTGCTGCTCGTGTTTGCCGCTTTGGGAAGCGGTTCATCCCTGAGCACTTAAACGCTAAGGCTAAACCTTAAACCCCAAGCCCTACACACTAAACTACCCATAGGCTCCTAAGTAGTTCCTTTTTGTGGTTGATATTTAGAATCCTATAAGGTAATCCCAAAAAGGAACTACTAAGGAGCCTATGGGTAAACCCTAAACCATGGCTAAGGTCGCGCCCGATCAACCTGTTGCTCCTCGCTTCGATTTCGGTCCGCAGAACACCACGCCGCTGGTTTTCACAAGAACTCCTTGCTTGCAGGGGTGTGCATGTACCATATTATATTGCATTATAATATGTTTCACTGCAATATTTGATTTTATGTTGTATTGTGGTGTATTGTATCGTATGGTATGGTACGGTATGGTATGGTGGTGTATTCATTTTCGTATATTGTATTCCATACTAACCTTATTGTTGCTATTGTGTGCTGCTATGTTGTGTTATAGTACGTTATATGAAAGCATATTGTATCAGATTCTTCTAGATCAGGCTTTATTTCATTATTATGTTTTTGAGTTATACTACAATATTACGTGTATATATATATATCACTTTTTGTTATAAATCATTACTTTGCTTTATGCGAGTGTGTTATTCCTATTATAATACTATATACGATATTATATTACGTTGTACTATATCATTTATATTCAGGTTGTCATATTACATTGCACTATATATATATATATGTATATATATGTGTGTGTGTATACATATTGTAATACATTTTATGATAAATGGAGTACTGAATTTGCTTTTGTAGTGTCATCCTGTATTATGTTATACCATCGTGTGTCTTAGTACATTATAGTATCATAGTAGAGTATAGTATCGTACAGTACAGTACAGTGTAGTATAGTACAGTACAGGACGGTACAGCAGAAAAAGTATAGTATACTATAGTATAGAGTGGTATAGTACAGTATAGTAAAGTAAAGTATAGTATAGTATAGTACAGTACGGTATACTGCAGAAATAGTATAGTAGAGTTGGTGCATACGGTAGCCTACCTATATGCCGTCTATGCCACAATACAGCCAGTCAGAGCTACGCAACAGTTTTAAGAAGGAGGCTTCATGCGACAACTGCTGCAGCAACATGTTTTACGAAGGAGGCTTCATGCGACAACTGCTGCAGCAACATGTTTGTCCGGCTTGACGTTTGCTTTTTCTGGCTCCCCGCACAAACTCCACAGCGTTGTGTAATTATGTGTTTATGATGAGTATTGTTTGAAGGCCGGTGGTGCACCAACCGCTTCCCCACAGCATGCCCAATCTGCATGTCCACGTGCAGGTCAAGTGCCGGAAGCCGCAACCACAAAACCCTGAGCTGACATAAAGCCAAACCCATCTGAAAGTCCTGAACCCGAAGGGAAATCAACACGCACGGCCTGAACCCTAAATCCAAAATTCTGCATAGCCTCCGCCATGAAACATGGGGGCCTTCTCCACGCAGCATCTTTTATGTCCCTGCTCTCCCATTGCTTTAAATGTTGGATTACTGGATATACCCACAGGCTCCATTATAGTTCCTATCTGATTCCTATCTTTAGGATCAGGATCCTATAAGGTAACCCCCAAAAGGAACTACAATGGAGCCTATGGGTGGCATTGGAGTATGTAGCAGGTAACCTTTTTGGGAATACTGCATTGTTTCCTTTACAATCCCAAGGTAAACCTTCAGTTCTCCATGATACTGGATGCGTAGGCTTCGTTGGTTCAAAGGCCAAGCCACAAACTTCCTGTGATGTTTCAGGCATGCTTGCAGTCAGGTTCACCCTAAACCCTGAACTCTGAACCCTGAGCTCTGAACCCTGAGCTCCAGCCCAGGCAGGAGGGCTACAAGGCCTTAGAAAAGCTGATGCGATGGAGGAGCGCAGGCTCGGCTGCGTTCGAACGGGAGTGCAGGGTATTTAGGCTTTTGGGTTTCGCGTCAGGCAATCCGGGGGTTTTGCAACAGCTGTCACGCCTTGTTGGTCACTTGTTCAGTATTTTGCTTTTTGTGGGGCATGGTTTCTTCGATAATTACTGTGCTGCGCTGAGTAGTGTGAGCCCTCATCAGACAAATAACGCCTACTCATTAATTTATTGAGTAAGCTTTCATGTGTTTGAGGACGGCGCACATTACCCAGCGCAATAATGTGATGCCCCGACCGGACTTGTTAAAATAGCCTGGGCAATCGTATTAGTATCAGTATGTTTTTGAGGATTGGTTTTAGTATTAGCGTTTGTATTCGTCGTAGTAGTAGTAGTAGTAGTAGCAGCAGCAGCAGCAGCAGCAGCAGTAGCAGTAGCAGTAGCAGTAGCAGCAGCAGTAGCAGTAGTACTGGTAGTGGTAGTAGTAGTAGTAGTAGTAGTAGTAGTAGTACTTAGTACTCAGTACTTAGTACTAGTAGTACTAGTAGTAGCAGCAGTAGCAGCAGTAGTAGCAGTAGTAGCAGTAGTGGCAGTAGTAGTAGTTGTAGTAGTAGTAGTAGTAGTAGCAGTAGTAGTAGTAGTAGTAGTAGTAGTAGGAGCAGTAGCAGCAGTAGAGACCAAAATTGGATCAACACTCAACAGATTGACCGGGCCGAGCATTTGTCCCACGAGTACTCGTTGGCATCCGTCCGTAATGTGTATCATCCGGATCCCGCTGAAACCTTAAATCCTGAGCCTAAACACGAAGTTTTCTGCCAGGAAAGGCCGAGGACGGACTTGCTCGGCGATTTGCAGAGGCGCTGAAGGCAGGCTTGCTTGAATGTGTTTTTCTTGCTATGAGGTAGGATTTAGGTTTTAGGTTGTGAAAGTTGCTACAGTGTTCCGTATAGGGCTTCGGGACTTTATGTGTCTCGGGCTAGAGTTTCGGGTATCCAGGCTTCGGGTTTGTTTCGAGCGTTTGAGATTTGTGCTGTTTTGTGCTTAGGGTTACAATCGCAAGCCTCAGAAAGCAGAACCTGCCTCCGTTCACGCGTGCTTTTGGTTTCGCTGGGTGCGCCTGTGCTTTCTTTGGGCAGGGCGGTTGTGTTCGAGGTTTGGTGATGGTTTGGGTTGAGCATGAAGGGTTTTATTTGTTCTATGGATGCTTGTGGGGTTCGGGGTCTGCATCAGTGATTCATCGTGTTTCGGGTTCAGGGCTTATGCTTATGGGGCTCTAGTATGTCTCATACTCTTTGTTTCAAGCTTCTCCTTTAGTTATGGTAAACCCAAAAGTGCTGGAAACCGGCTTATACATTGTCTTTAGGGATTGAGGCTATTGGGTTTCCAACTTTTTGGGGCTTCCCTAGACCCTCCATCTACCCTCTATTAGACCCCAAATACCAACCTTATTTGGGACCATATATACCCCTGTTTGAGTGTACAAGGAGGGCCCTGGTCTACTGTACTGCGCTGTCTGATGGATTTAGGATGTTTCATGCTGGGCGCTTGTTGAGGAATTTAACTTAAGTTACCATAATAAGGAAGCCATATTATTACTATATAGATCCCTATTATGGTAACTTTGAGCTAACTCCCTTAACAATAACCCAGTCATGCTGGGTCCAGCGAGGCTTCCCGAGTCGAAGTTAGGCATCAAAATGGGGTCCGAGGTTCGATAAGGATCCCGCTGGTGTAAGAATTCACATACCAGGACCCTCCTTGCACCCTCAAATAGGGGTATATATGGTCCCAAAGAAAGGGGCATTTAGGGTCTAATAGAGGGTAGATGGAGGGTCTAGGTAGTTTTGGAGTTGCTGGAAGGAGAAGGCCTTTCATGTGACCCTTGTATGCTTGGCCCCCGCAGGAGTACGCTTGCATTGGAGCAAGCCTCCAACAGCAGCTTCAGCATGTGGCTGCCTCTGCAAAGAAGCGATGCTTGCTGCACGGGCTGTGTCCCGTGTGTAGTTGGTAGATGTTTTGTATTACATACTGCACCCTTTGAGGTCTCCAGCTGTGTGTTTTAGTCAGTAGTCAGCAGCCATACACAAGCAAGAGACTGGGGGTTTCGCGTCGTCGGGATTTGCTGCGGCGACATGCCCCAGTGTTACTGTTGCCCGGGCCGGTGTCTTATGTGGTTTGGCCTGGGACGCTGTGTGACGCCGTCCCGGTATCATCATCGGCTTCAGGATACCGGGTTTAGGGCAAAGCGAGACGATGGAGAGTTTGGAGTTTGCCTACACCCCTAAGCATAAATTAACCCTAAAGTAAACCCTAAACCCTGAAGCCTAGTTAAGATCCACCTACCCAGGCTTTGGTGGGCGAGTTTCGCCGGCTTGTCTGGGAGATGGTGCAGCAGAGATTTCTGGAAGAAGGCCGCTGTCAGTTCACCGATATCATTTGGGGCTTAGGGTTTAGGGCTTAGGGTGTCCTGCAGGGGTTCTTTTATGACCAATCGTGCTAGAAGCGTTGCCATGCGGGCTACTGTCGGCTTTAAGTTTGGCCCTCCAGTCAGGAGCTTTTTAAAAACGGACTTTCCGGGAGGATCGCGACGGACCACTAATCTTCGTGGGTCCCCCACACCTTGGAGCGCCTCTCAGCAAGTCACAAAGCGGCAACATGATCATGTTAGCTGTCAAGTAGGCAACACGAACTGTTTGGTGGTAGTCCCACCCAAGTTTCACCTGAAATGGATTCCCGAAGCCCTAAACCCGAAGCATAAACCTGAGGTTTTGCTGCCATGAATCCTTATAGAATTCTTCAAAATCCGACTTTCTCCGTATGTTGGACAGCCAACAGAAACTCGAGGGCCCAGCCCGAAATCCTAAACCCTGTAGAACCCTTATAGTGAGTGAGGGTTATATAGGCTTCACTACTTTGAAAGGGTTTCGGGACTTTGGGAGGAGATCCTCCTGAACCTTAAAGCCCTAAATTCTGATTCTAAATTCGGAGGTCACCCTAAACCCTAAACTTCCCTAAACCTTAAACCCTGAACCCTAAACCCGGAGGTCACTTGGAGTGCCTTCTTCTGGCCTTCGTCGCCACGCGTGGCTGGTCCGAGGAGTTGCCTCCCGTGGCCAGGTCCTTCGCCTGTTTTAACTTACCCTAAGGGTCCATGTACCCAAATACTATATACTTTGGCCCCAATGTACCTTTATAGGGACTACTTTAAGGCCAATGTATATACTATATGAGTACATGGACCCTTAGGGTTAGTTTTTAAAGGGTTGCAAAAGTAACTTAGTAATGAGGGTGATATAAAGAGTTGTTTTAGAGGTTTCTACGTTTGGTTTTCTTCTCGGATTGAGGGGATAAGCTTCTATGTGCAGGGGTTTTCAGCAGCGCTCGGCCCTGAACCATTTAGATGTCGGGCAATGTCGGCATCAAGGGTCAAAGCGCGAAGACGGAATTGATTTCAGTTGTGGTTCGAATGCAGGGTTTCTGATGAAGCTAACGTGGTCGCAAGTAGCCAGCTCTATGGCAATTAATGAAATCCTACGAACTTTGGCGTCAGGGGTGTATGGCTTTGCGGGTTAGGGTTTAGGTAAAGCTGCCTCCGTTTTCGAGCTTTGCAAAGGCCAGGATCCTTCCAGCCAGCCGGTGTTAGCAAGCCGAATCCGTAGTACATCCAAGATCCCAGGGCCCAATTCTCTCCCCCAATTGCCTAAGTCACAAGACTTAAAGCCAGAAAGATCAAAACCCGAAATCTCACACTCAACTCGTGAACCCCCACGACAGTGCGGCAGCCTCACGGTGTTCCCTCTAGGGAACTCGATTATTGCCTTTCTCTCAATAGAGAAGGTGTTCTGGAGCCAGCCCGAACATGAGCCTAAACCCCAAATCATCCTTACACCCTTACCTGGACCCTATAAAGAACCTATACTGTACCTTTTTAGGGTGCCTTCATATGATTTCCTTATACAAATCCTTACAAAGCTAGGTTATTTGGGGTTTAGGTAAGCCCTCAAAAGTCACCTCACAAGGTTTCCCGGTGCATCTCAGAGGCAGCGATCTCGTGATCTCCGGGTGCTAAAACAGTAAAAGGCTTCTATTTTGGGGTGTCGAAGGCTTAAGGGTGAGGGCTTCTAGAGTTTTGGGTGCAGGCGTTGCGGGGTACTAGAGTTGGGATCCCGGTGTTCAGGCTTGACTTGAAGGTTCGTGGGTCTACTACAACAGCTTAGTAGTAGAGTCGTAGTAGAGTAGGTAACCTTTAATTAACCTATTTTTGGGTACTATAGTCCCTAAGCCCTAAGCCTGAAAGGTTAACCTTTAGTATGTAAGACAGCAAGGCTAGCCTTGAGGACACCTCAGCACTGGTGGTTTTGCACATGGATTCCTTGTATCCATATTATAGTGTTGTTATTATTGCTATCAATACTGTAGTATTATTGCTTCACATCTGCACCAGCTCGTTTGCAGATCGGTTCTGCGCTGCTCGTAGAAGTTTAGAAGCATTTAGAAGTGCAAGAATCCGGTGCAGACTGGCCAATACAAAGACGGCTGCCCAGCTGCATGCTAAAACCTCCCCTTTACCTTAACCCCAGGTAACTTACCTTTGTTTAAGGATGTATATACAGAGGTCATGATAAAGAATCCGAACAAGGTAGGATTCATAGGGTTTAAGGTAAACTCTACCTCATTTTGTGTCGATCATAGAAGTGGAAAGCCCTCAGTCATCAACTTGAAGTCCCAGCCCTACAACCCAAAATCCGCACGCAAGGAATGTACAGAGACACTGGTTTAGGGTTTAGGGTCTGGGGGTTTTAGGGGTTTGGGAAGCCCTAGACCCTATGCCCCGAAGCCAGGGTGGAGGCAGAATAAGAGCTTGCGAGTTTGCTCACAACTTTGCTACGCAGCACGGACTCTCGTAATTTGGGTGTGGGTGTAGTTACCCTGAGTTTCTATAGGGTCCAAAGGACCCTAGTTAGGTACTCGGGTTCAGGATAGTGAATGGTAGTTATGCAGGCTGGTATTTGGGAGAGCATAATGAATATTGGGTACTTGGACCCATACTTGGAGGTTCATGGGCAGTTATAAGTGGAGTTATAAGTAGGGTAACTGTAGTTATAACCCACATTAGGGGACTTAGAACCCCACTTATAACTACCCATGAACGTCCAAGTAGGGTTAGAGTCTGTTCTGATTCGGGTGGGCCTTGGCGCTCGGAACCACCCTGCCAGGAACCCGTCATGAAAGCGCACTATGGAAGCCAGAAGCCTCTAATTGTTTACCGAAACTCTTCCTTGTAGGGCTCCTTATTAACACTAGACTACAGTAGACCCCAAAACCTCGTTCCAATTATTTTACGGCCCGCACACAACATTATCGCTAGGGGTGCTAGGCACGCGATGCTTCGTCCACATACAAACCAACCGCCAGTCGGTTTGATGGACTGGCTTTGTTGCTGGTTGACACCATCATGCATCTGGGTCGACGGAATCGCCTGTATGGCCTGCAAAGAAGCGAAGAATTTCTCGGGTTCTTCTTTGAAATTGCTGTTCCACCTTTCGGGCTTGAAGAGCTTTAAGCCCCAACCCCCACACCCTACGCCCTGCCCGGAAATCCCAAGCTCCATGAACCCCCCTACTCACCAAAGCCCAGACCGAAGGCCTGTTTACAGCAGACCTCGGGCATGCCGAAGCTCTATAAATCCTGACCAGATCCACTTAATTCAGGATTTAAGGTTGTAGGGCCTCGGAGCTAGGGTTGAGGTTTTCATCCGGAACACGGACTGAATTCTAAGATGACCTTCAAACAGGGAGTTTCGGGTGCTCTTGGATTGAACTTCAACCCCGAAGCCCTAAGCCCGAAGGCGCTAAACCCCAGACCCTGAACCCCCAAGATAGGGTTTACGATTTAGGGTGAGCCCTTACATTACAAACCTTCAGATTCCTGACAGCTCATTTATAGACCCTAAACCCTAAACCCTAAACACTATATATCCCTATATATATATATATACATCTATCTATATATATATATACATATATACATATGTAGAGCCACGAAAGATCCCACTCCTTGCAAAAAGCAGGCGACAGCAAGAGCCGGACACCTTGGCGATGCGCGCGCGCAGGTCCACGGGCTAGAGACCGGGCACTAGAATGGAGGTCCTCGACATGGCGGTTTTATAAGGCTTCGATAAGGGCTTTAGAGGATTGGCTTTGGTGTTCCATAATTATAGGTTGTTTTGGTTCTAGTGCTTGGAAATGGTTCTGACCGCGACTGGCTAGAAATCATTGCTCCATGAGCCTGCTCCCTCGGACAGAGGAGCCCTAAACCCTATAAACCCTGACGCACCATTTGCCGAAGTTAGGGCCCTCCTGCCTGCTTTGGGCAGCTTTTTGGAGTTGTCTTCATCCAAGCCTTTGGAGCAAAAGTATGTAGTCCTTTCAAGACCACCGAAAACCCTAAACCCTAAACCCTAAACCTATATATATATATATATCTCTATCTATCTCTCTCTCTCTCTCTCTAAGCTCCCTGGTTATGTTGAGACACTGTGATGTACCCCGAAGCCCTTTCAGGCCTGAGAATCTTTCTTTCCTAGCTGCCATGGGCAGCTGCTTGGGCAGTTCTTGCTCATAGGGTTTAGATGGAGTCTATTTAGTTCCTAAAGCCTAAAACCCTAAAGACCCCAAACACTAAACCCCTAAACCCTATATACCCCAAACCCTAAGGGAACAGCACAATCTATGGGCAGAGGAGGTTGAGTGAAGCTCAGGTTCATCCAGGCTGCCGTGCAGGATGTCCTGCAAACCATGAGCCCGGAGATCAGGGAGAAATGGAGGCAGTTCAGGCCGGGAGTTGCTTATTTAGGGTTAAGGGTTTAGGGTTATTTAGGGTTTAGGGTTTTTAGGGTTTAGGGTTTGTTGGGTTTAGGGTTTTTGGGGTTTTTTGGGTCTGGCATTTAGCTAGGCTTGTCATCTTAAAGGTGTCGATGTTTGAGTAGCCTGCAGGAGAGGTACTAAGTACTAACCCCAAACTCTCCAGGTACCTACTATATAGGGCCTTAGGGGCTCTAGTACCCTATATAGTAGGTACCTGGGAGGTTAGGGAACAGTTACGAACACATCAGACTGACTCATACTGAATCCAACCTAGGACTCATACTGAATCCAACCTAGGAATGCACATCGACAAAAAACACGTATTGGCGCCGGTTCTTACTCACTGCCCCATGCTACAGCCGTGAAATACTCGCCCCAAAACGAATTCACGGTACCGTGTTTCTCAATCGGGTATTGCACAGCTGCTACACCCTAAACCCTGAACTTTAAACCCTAAATCCACATACAACCCTAAACCCTAAAGCCTAAACCTACCTGTAGTCTCCGTTGTAGTTCTTTAGGTGCCCAAAAGGCATCTCTCATGGAGAAGACGAAGTATCAACCAGTCAAAGATAGGGTTTAGAGGTTTAGTGTTTAGGGGTTAGAGTCTGACTGGCACGGCTGGTGGCAAGCAGCTTCAGGGTGGGTTGCTGTCTCTCCCACCTGGCAACTCAGCGTTGAAGTCCCGCACGCAAACCATTTAACTTGAGCCCGGCCCGAAGCCCCCCTCTTTGCAGAATCGCCGAAGTGCGCGATTCGAGCAGCGACATCTACAGCTCCGTGGACGTGAGGGCTTGGCCGCTGATTTGCGCAGCTCGGTTCAAGTCAGACAGGCTCTGACGTTGGGGGCGGTTTATAGGATTGAGTGCAGTTTAAATGGAGCTAGATTTGGATCGAGTGTTTGCGACTGGGGAGTTTAACCCTGTAGACTTACTTAAGTTACTTAAAGTTCAAGTGAGTCTACAGGATACAGAGCAAAAGGGTGTGAAGGGCTGTGTAACTTCTGTGAACCTGGGTCCTGAGATTGAAATTAGGTTTCGAGCGACCATGAAGCGTTAAGGGGCGGTTTGGAGTCGCTGGTCAGCACGTAATTCTTCCGCCGGCCATCTACCCCGGATGCATGTGATCCACAAGCTTCAAGTCTGAACACATAAGGAGGGTTTAGGTTTTGGGCATGTTCAGGCTGTTCATTCTCTGGTAATTGGAATCCGCCATCATATCTTCTTGTATGTGTAAGCTTCTATTTCTATTTCTGCTTATGCAAACCCTAAGTGATTTCCCCCTCCCATGCCATAACGGGCCAAGTGCCCGCATAGACATGTTTTGCAAGATAAACAAGAAACTCTTCCAGCAAATAATAGGTTTACCGTTTAAAGGTTCGCCCTGTGTCTTTTATAAAACGGCCGTTTATATTATGGTTACTAGTATGTGACGAGAGAGCCTTGGCCACGTGTCTACCCTATACGCCTATACACTAAGTCACTATATATAACCCGAAACCCTAAGGATCTAATCCCCTGAAAAGCACTAACCTACAACCCTCGAGTAGCCTAGGCACAGAAATCCTAGGCCTTCCGAAAGTAGAAGCCGAAAAGTTGGAAACCCAATAGCGTCAATCCATGACGTAAAGGAAATCCCAGCACTATGTGTCCCTAATTTTCGAAGTTGTTGGGGGTGTACTAAGCCTGCCGAAACCCTGAACTCGAAACGGAACCAGGAGATTCTCTCGTGGTCTCCAGACCAACTCTCGAGCGAGGCAGGCGGCTTCTTCTCTCGATTGCTCAGAGTTTAGGGTTTGGGGTTTAGGGTTTGGGGGTTTTAGTATTTAGGGTTTAGGGCTTTTTGGGTTTAGGGTTTAGGGCGGGGTTTAGGGCTTCAGGGTTCATGTCTCTCTACTGCTGGAAGGCTGAGTTTAGAGGTCTACATAAACGTACCCCGGATGTTCACGTAACTGGAAGAAGGAACCTGGGCCTTGATTGAGACCGTGATGACCGAGCTTGACCTACACTTTACAACTAGACTTTACGCTTTAGGCGAGAACCCGCCGGCAATAGAACTGAAAGCTTCTTCTTTTGTTGGGGGAAAAGGGGGCTTATGAACTCGGCAACTAAGAAACGACGACACCTCCCAGCAACCCAACACGCAGAAAGACAGGAGCCACGCCCAAACCCTAAACCCCACACGGAGCCTGAACCGAACTCTAACCGAAGTCAACGTTTCGTTAGAACTTCCCGCCTTTAGGGATTATAAGGGACCCCTACAACAAAATATCCTTTTTGACTCAGAGTTTTGCTTCCCTTATGAAAGCTCCCATACAGTGGCCGTGACAGTGGGTGCAAGGCCTGGGAGATCCACAACCGCTTCTAAGGCGCATGAAACGAAGGTACTTGTAGTTCTCTAAATTAGGGTCCCTTTCAGGGTCCTTTTATAAGGGCGCGGTACCATTTTGGGGCCCCAAAACGTACCCTAATTTAGAGAGCTAACCAATTACCCACAAGGCATAGCCAAGTAGTCAAACTCAAACGCGATGTCAAGTTTTGGAGTTGGAAAGAGGCTGTTTGCCGCCAAATCCAGCTGCAGATGTGCGCACAGGGCCGGGAGCCCAAGATGCTTTTTAGTAGGTTTATGGTTTAGGGTTTAGGGTTTGGGGACTTTCTAGTTTTCGCCACGGCATGACCGTTTAGCTCAGGATTTACGGTTGATGTCGGGATGCCGAGGGGAATGACGGCAAGCAAAGGAAGGTGGTGATGCCTTTGACCATCTGCATCGTCATTAGCACCATCATGATAATGATGCTGATGTTGACGACGATGTTCACGATAATGGTTATGTCGGCAGTGCGTATGTTAACCAGTTGTCTTCTGAACAGATACTCTTGATGCCAGTCCTCGAATAAGATGTTGAGCTGCAGCGGTGGAGAGCTAAGTGAACCATAAATACCCAAACCCGAAATGCCCGAAATCTAGATTTTCGCAGAAACGCCGTGAGCACGCTGCCCAGAGCCTTGCAACAAAAAACCATGCAAGTGCTCAAGCCCCACCGTTTATGTGGTGCCGGCTTAACCCTAAATTCCCACATTTTGTAAGCCTTAAACCCTACGTAAGCCCGGAACTCAAATCCATGAGCCCTGAAACCTGAACCGAAAAACCCTGTCCCCGAGGCACGACGCGACCCATGAAATACCAGTGGCTCTGCCAGGCCGTTGCTCGAAATTCAATGTTTTCGTTTCACAGGGTGATATTAGGTTTGGGGGTTGAGGGCGCAGAGACTATCTACAACTGTAGAGATTACCCTATCCCAAACCTAAACCCCATGCTCTATAATAGGTTTCTTTGAAGAAGTTCCGGGATCCAAAATTGCGAACCCCGCCTTAGTTCAGACAGGTAACCCTATCTCCGAAGCTTCTCAAGCCCGAAGCCATACTTTATTCAGCTCACACCAAGCCTCAAAGGCGAAACCCTAAACCTTATCCTTGAACTAATCCTGATAGTAACTCTCAAATCTCTCAAAGTAACTATCGAACCCTTAAATTAAAGGAAGCCCAATAAATAAGCCCTGCGTTAGACTCCTATACGGTCTGCAGACCGGCGCCTCCCCGGTAGGACACACTTTGCCTCGAGTTTGGGGTTTTATGGTGTAGGGGTTTAGGGTTTCGGGTTTCGGATACGTCAGGATTTAAGGTGTGGTAGGCTTGGAAGAACATCGAGTACAAAGCATATTATAATCATATATTGCTACAGCCATCTAGTAGCTTCAGAATGCAATCCTCTGCCGACACAGTTGGAGAGCAAAGTGTTAAAGGAAACGCAGCAAATCTTCCTGCACCACAGCTCGCCATCTAACTATACTCCCGACCTAAACCTTAATACCCACCCACACACACACACACACATGCGCGCGCCAGAGCCTGCAATCCCATACGGTCTAAAGCTCGAAGCTATAGGTTGTGTCATGTTGTGTCTCTGTGTTCCCCAAGGATAAACCTAAAACCCTTTCAGTAAGCTCTAAGCCCTAAACATAAGCTCAAGCCTTAAGCCCCAAACCGAGGGGTGATGTCGATTCTGATGTTTTTGCCTTTCTGAAGTGAAGGATCAACCTCTGGTGTCGTCTAAGCTGCTGGCCTTACCTTAGTCGTGTGCCGACAGTGGCACGCAGACAAAGGGACGTCCAAAACAAACCTTAAGTCTAAACCCTAAGCCCTAAAATCCTAAATCCTGAACCCTAAAATCCTATAAACCCTAAACCCTAAAATCCTAAACCCTAAAATCCTAAAGTCCTAGACCCTAAGAGGCCGCCGACTTGCTCCACAAGCTGCGCCTCCAAGAGGAGTTTGACGAGGCGTCTTCTTTTGCTTACGGTTTAGGGTTCATGGTTGGTTTGTAATTTTGCGGTTTAGGGTTCAGGGTTTAGGCTTTCGGGTTCAGGGTTCAGGGTTTAGACTTTAGGGTTGTTCGGGGTTAGTTGCGATTTAGGGTTTAGGGTTAGGGTTGATAGGGGTTAGTTTGTAATTTAGGGTTTTGTGGTTAGGGTTGATAGGATTCAGGATTTTGAGAACAGGCAAAGAATAAGCATGTCAATCATAATTTCAGAGCCAGGTGGCTGCCTGCGAAGACCAGGGCATGATCCAGCCTGGGATCTACGCAACCTTCAACGCACCGCGGCTGCCGTGAAGGTTGAGGGTTTGGGGCGTGGCCACGAAATCTAAACTCGGCACCCTAAGGCCTTAAGCCCTCAGGCTCAACCCTAAGCCCCTGAGCCCCTAAAACCGATCAGCCGAACACCCCTGCCCCGACTCCTCTGAAGTCTCTATCCGAAGACACCAATCCTCGCAAACTCGCAGGCCTGGCCCTGGAAGCCCAAGCTAAAAGGCCCGAAGACCTCAACCCCAAATGCCCTAAACCCCGGAAACCCCTAAACCCCTAAACCCCAAAAACCCCAAATGCCCTAAGCCGTAAACCCCTAAACCCCTAAAGCCCTCAACCCCAAATGCCCTAAACCCCTAAACCCCTAAATGCCTGAAACCCTACACCCTAAACCCCAAGGAGCCTGATGAAGCCCAGCAGCCCCACGCTCCGTAAGTCCCCAGACCATCCAACGAGAGTCCGATAGGGGCAGTTCTCCAAAGTAGGGGCCCATTTTCGGGGTCCTGAAAGGGTTCTATAAGGGTTTCTACAATGGCGCTATAAGGGTTCAGTTTGGGTAGTTCTCCAATTTAGGGTCTCTTTTAGGGTCCTTGTTATAAGGGTGCCGTACTATAATTGGGGAGCTAAGAAGGGACCCCTCAACCCTAAACCCTAAACCTACTTTAGAGCAGATCTTTGGTCCATGTTATTATTATGATACCATTGAAAGAGATGCGGTGAATAGAACACTTTACCCACTTTCTTGGTTCCATTGAGGGCCACCATAAAGCTCCAAGGGCTAGCCTTAGTTTGGGTTGTCTTGGGAATGTAGCTTAATAACCCTAAACCCCCTAAACTCTAAGCTCTAAACCGTTATGAAGGTTGTTCAGGGCGCTTGTGTTATCGATTTCTGCAGGTTTAGGTTAAGGGAGCTTCACAGAAGTATAGTAGAAGCCCAAAAGTTGGAAACCCAATAGCCTCAATCCTTTAGAGTAACGTATAGGGAATCCCAGCACTATGTGTCCTTAATCCGGTTTCCAACTTTTTTTTGGGCGGTGAACTATGACAGTTATCACAAAAAAGGGTATCACAGTTCCCCATCGTGGTAACCTCAGTTACTTTCCGTGGCGAGAACCCAGATTCGGCTTCACGTTTTTTGTAGGGTGTGTCTAGGCTGGGGCTTTTAGGTTTAGGGTTTAGGGTTTAGGCGCCCTAGCAGCCAACCTATGGGAAAAATGGGGGGTTTGGGGCATGTCGGGCTTAGGGTTTAGGGTTTAGGGGTGTAGGGCTTAGGGTTTAGGGGTTGCAGTTTTCTGCTGTGGGTTTTTCCTGAGGATAAGATGCTGGCCGTCAACGAGCGCAAGGATGTGCTGTACACAGTCCTGAAGGACGCCATTGGGGTTTTTACCCGAAACCCTACACCCACAACCCTAAACCCACAACCCT
>CAJNJA010006520.1:30459-43664 GCA_905231915.1 Symbiodinium necroappetens
CCCACAACCCTAAACCCTAAACACTAAATCCGCAGCCCTAAACCCTCAAGTTTTCGGGCTTAGGGATTGGCGCTTCGGCTCCGAGACTCTGAAGCCCCGCAAAGCCAGGCGCGGAAAGCCCACGGTTTGGGGGTTAACGGTTTAGGGTTTACGGGTTAAGGCTTAGGGTTTAAGGTTTAGGGTTTACGGTTTAAGGCCTACGGTTTAGAATTTAGGGTTTAAGGTTTGGGGTTGAAGGTTTAGGGTTTACGGTTTCAGGTTTAAGATTTAAGGTTTAGGGTTTGGTGTTTAAGGTTTATAGGTTTAAGGTTTAGGGTTTACAGGGTTTAGGGTTGAAGAACCAAAAAGCCCGAAACTGTGGGGCTTCGGGGTTTTAGGGCTGAAGAACTCAAACAAGCCCCAAACCGAGTATGGCAGCTCTTTGCTTGTCTGGTGAGCGATCGCAGATGGGAGTCCAGGTCAGAGCCCGATTTCGAGATCAGTGCAACTTTGAGATAGGGCTGATAATGTCTTCAGGATTTGGGGCTCGTATGTATGTTTAGGGTTCAGGGTTTAGGGTGTGGCTTCCTGAGTAGACGGAGCACAAAACTTGCGTTTGCCTATAGCCCATGCTCAACTACCCAAAACCCTACACCCCAAAACTCCTCTAAGCCAAAGCCCTCAGTTGGAAACCATAAACCCTGCGGCCTAAACCCGGTGGATGGGGAGGGATGGCCTCCATAAACACGTACCCAGAGAGCCTCGCACCCCTTTATTGAGGAACAGACCTTAAACCCGAATATCAAATCCCCTACAGTTTCGGGTAACTTCCTTGAGTAAAGAACAAATCTAACTTAAACCACGGCATGAAGGCCCCTAGAGTTTCAGGTATATTCCTCAACCCTAAATACCCACAAATCCTGAAGCCTAAACCCTTAAAAGAAAGACCTAGGCCCTAAACCCAAAAACCTGGACCAGCACCCCCCAACTACCCTCTATTATACCCTAAGTACCACTATTAAGGACCATAAGGGCTCTATTAAAGGGTACTTGGGGGGTGCTGGGAGCCTTCCTTCATTAAGGGCTCCCCGAGTAGCTGTCCGACGAGGCCGCTCCCCAGAACTTGATCAGGAAGGTCCTATCCCGCCTTGACGAGGACCGCAGAGAGAAACTCAGGGTTTTGGGCTTTAAGGTTTAGGGTTCAGGGCTTTAAGGTTTAGGATTCAGGGCCTTGGGGTTTAGGGTTCAGGGCTTTAAGGTTTAGGATTCAGGGCTTTAAGGTTTAGGGTTCAGATCTTTAGGGTTTAGGGTTCAGGGCTTTAGGGTTTAGGGTTTGTCGGGGTTAGGTTGGGTACTGCCCCCACTCAGAACAGTTGAATAATTCTGAATAATGTTTATTATATATATATATGTATGTATATATATATATTATATATATATATATGTATATGGCCCTCAATGGTAGCCCGTTTGGAGACTTGATCTGTATCGGGGCACTAACCAGGGTTTAGGATTTAGGTTCAGAGCACGATCGGTCTGTCCAGATTGGGTCTTGTTGTCACGGAGTCGTATACTGGGACTATAGTAACCAGAACAGAGGTGGATAGTACTACTACTCTTGCGGACCTGTATATAAGGGAGCCCGAAACTCATCACTCAGAAGGAAGGAGCCATTATATTAGTTATTAGTACGTATGCGAAACTGGTGCTGCAAATCAACACACCGAAGATCTACGAGCCGAGAAATGGAGCTGATGGTCGCTTAGGCGCTCGGGGGCGTAGCCAGCCGGCAAGTCCGATGTCCTGCAATGTCCGATTGAGGTATTACAGTAGGATGTTCGGTAAGTGTTGCTGGTTGCCTCGAGGGAACATACCACATGCATTTGTGCGTGTGTGTGTGTGTGTTTGTGTGTGTCTGTCTGTGTGTCTGTGTGTCTGTGTGTCTGTGCGCGCGCGCGCGGGTGTGTGTGTGTGTGTGTGGGTGGGGGGGCTGTGGAGCCCAGCTTCCGCATATTCAGGCTGAGTGCTCAGAATTTTGGATTTTGACCCAGTGCGACCTGTCCTATTTCGGAGTGTTTGCAGGTCTCGTACGTATGAAAAGCCCATACCTGTACATCGCAAATCTCCAACCCTAAACCGATAAGACACCGGAGAAGCCTACCTGAAACACGGCAAAACGATCTGGTTCAGGGTGTCGAGGTCGGTTTTCAACTTCTACTCTCGCCCCTAGCCCCTACCTGGACCTTAGAGGTATGTAGAATAACAGCCTTTTATGGGTTTTGGGCCATTATTTTACCTACTTTTGGGGGTTTAGGTAAGTCCCAAACTACTTACTTCACGTGCAGGACCTCGACGAAACCGAGCGAAAGGAAGATTACGAGCTCAGGACTGTTTCTGACATGTTCCTGTCAGGGTAAGGGATCCCGTAAGGGCTCCTTCAAGGGTGCGCGGCTTGCGGGATTCAGTTTGCAGATTCTGTAGGCTCAGAAGGGTTTATACAGTTGGAGTTAGGGTGGTGGCTTTCCAGGGGTTCATGAGGGGTTAATTACAGGGTTTGGGGTGTTGGGTTTGGGAGTTAAGGTGAAGGGCATTTTGGGGTGTTTCGGTTTAGGCTGTTGATTTCAGGACATGGCAGCACCCATCCATTACGTCCTACAGATGATCCCAGCATGTGCCCTGGCCATGGTACCCATAGGCTCCTTAGTAGTTCCTTTTTGGGATTACCTTATAGGATTCTAAATATCAACCACAAAAAGGAACTACTTAGGAGCCTATAGTTACTTCAGAACTCGATTTCGGTTCAGGGTTTCGCGAGCTTTGCATCTATAAGACCGTTTCCAGGCACCCATAACTAACTGTCGTATTTAGCCCTAAAGCCTAAAACCCTAAGCCCTAAACCCTGAACCCTAGCCCTCCAAGGCTGTAAAGGTAGAGAAGCTTCGTGGCTGCGAGGATGCTTCATGACTTGCTGGACGAGCTGGACCAAGACATCCGTCGATGTGAAGCTTAGCATCACTTAGGGCTTTTGGGGTTTTGGGGCTTGGGGTTTAGGGTCATGGACACATTGCTTTACGTTTTGCCCGGGTTCCGGCTCCATTTTGTGACAATTGAACCGGTTTGTTTACCATGTCATGGATCGATTGTGAAAAACAGGTCGCTTGTACAGTGCCAGGATCTGCGCATGCCACGTCATTCGCACCAGACGCAATTCCGTATCACCCCCCAAAGCCCTAGTCTAATAATATTGGCCCTATATTACATGGATAGTTCTCTAAATTAGGGTCCCGTTTTGGGTCCCCAATATAGCACGGCACCCTTATGAAAGGGACCCCCCAAAAGGGACCGTAATTTAGAGAACTACCCACATGTCTAGTTTGTTTAGATCCTTAAGTCTCGACGCCCTACATCCACCGACAGCGAGCTCAGTCGAAAGCCTTCTTTCGGCTGAAGCGCAGCTGGCACCCCGGCGGCTATAAGGTCTCTCGGGTTTCCAGAATTTGGGGCTTTAAGATTTAGGGTTCCGATTTTAGTGTTTACGGTTCCGCGGAGTTTCGGAGTTGGCTTGTGCTCGTCGCTGTTGGGTTTTGTAGGGCTCCGTTTTGTTTTGGAGTTTAGTGTTTAGGGTTTAGGGTTTAGAGTTCGGGATGTTGTCAATTGCAAAGGTTCCTCACAAGCTCGCCCCTGGTATTCAGCGCTTGGCCCACACCTTTGCGCAATGACACCCGGGTAGGGTCGGGGGGTCGCTGCTGTCTCCCAGACATGTACGGCAGACCAGGCAGTGGTAATGTGTGGGATGGGTGGATGGGTGGGTTGGTGGATGGGTCGGTGGGGTGAGCGGTGTCAAGTAATATCGAAGCTTGAAGAGCAAATAAACCTTGTCGTCCGTGTATAATTGTATAATTATTCTAAAACCCTATGTTAATTCTTCAGTTTAACGGTCCTGCTTGAAAGCACGATGGTCGCTACAAGTAGTGTTCGGGTGCCTCGTGGGCCTAGTAAACGTACCCCATTGGCAGTTCATGATTTTAACTTCCCATGTGCTTCATGTAGCACCCAAATTTCGTAAGCCAAAATCAACCCTACCTATGTCAAACCCTACAACCCCTTTCTGAAACCTTTGCAAAACATGAACGGCCTGGTATAGCAGCTTAACAGATCGATCAGGGTTTTGATTCTGAATTCAGTATGTACGTTTACGCTTGCAATTTTACAGACAGGGCCTAATCTTTGTAAGGGGAGAGCATTGATAATCACGCTCTATAAAACCTGTGAAGCTTTAAATCCGTAAAACAATTTGTATGTACTGTTGTAATGATCTAGACCTTTGTATGTATGTATATATATATATATGTATTATATTATGTTATATATATATATATCAGACTCTCGTAAAGCCTTCTGCAAGCCTCTTGAATCCCTGCAAAGCCCTACTTGGAGGTTCATGGGTGGTTATAAGTGAGGTTATTATAAGTTCGGTAACTAGAATCATGACCCTTTTCTTAGGGGATTTATAACTGACAACCCCATTTATAACTACCCATCCAGCCTCAAAGTATTGCTAAACCTAAACTTAAAAACCAAATTACTACCAAACCCCTAAATCCTAAATCCTAAAAACTGAACCCTAAACCCTAACCTGAAATAACCAATTACTGCCAACGACCTTGGGCAGCAGTTTAGTCTTTAGGGTTTAGGGTTATATAGGGTTCTGCGGGGTCGTATAAGTTTATTTAGGGTTTAAGCTTCAGGGTTCTATAGGGTTCTATGGGGATATATAGGGCTCAAGTTTTGTTTAGGACTCTACATGGTAGTAGGGCTCTGTGAAAGGGATGTAGGGCTGGAAAGCCTTCTCCTTCTTTGCAGAAACGTGTTTCTTACAGGTCGAGGCAGTAAACCATGGCACGAGAACGCACTGAAAGATCGAATTTTTCACGCTCAGACGCTGTCAACCTTATGTTTGGGTCATGCGCTTCTGTGCACAGCATGCCCTAGCCTAGGCTCAAGGTTGCAGTTTGCTACGCCTACAAAGGCAAAGTACAGCTGGCTTCCACACTAAGCTTCAGCCCATGTCCGCTGCACACAAACAAGGGTTCCATCAAGAAGGCACAAGCTCCACTCATGCCTACTATACAGCTTCAGAAGGGGGTCCTGGACATCAACACCCCTCCTTGGATTCAGCGCCAGCTGGAAGCCACTCACACCGGTCTTGTGACCTCCTTCTGGCCCGGAATGCACTTAGAGCACACCTCCTTGGCCGCAAACTTCGTTGACCGACTCAGAGTGCTGCAGTCTCGCGAAGCGTGAACACAAGTTCCAGTGGGTGTCACATACACCACTTTAGGCATCTCCTTCAACATTTCCACCTGTGTTCCCACTGAGCAGGTTCCGGCCCTTCTCACTCCTGCTGAAGTGTCTGGGGCCGGTGAAGCTGCAAACATTTCCCTTCGTCGTCGATCATCTTCTTCCACCAAATCTTCATACGTAGGCGGTGGAGGTGGCGGGGGATCCTCCCTCGCCTTTTTGCGGTTCCGCCTTGCACGTAGAAGCTCCTCATCTGCTGCGCACGCGCTGTAGGGATCTGGTGGTGGGGGCGTGGACACGCCTCCAAAAACCTCTGTAGGTGTTCTCGCCGCCGTAGGTGTCGCTTGACTCTTCTTTTGAAATATTCCAGATAGGTCCACTCCAGTTGACTCTGCCAGCTGGATCATCCTATCCTTTTCACCTTCTAGCAGCCGCGAAGGATCCTTCCTCAACAGGGCGTTCAGCTCTCGCATTTCTTTCTTCGACAGCCTTTGATCTCCCTGCAAGCTTCGGAGGCGCAATACCTCCCCATGATTTCGCACGCACGAGCGGCCCAGTTCCCACATTGCCACCACACAGATGGCCATCATCAGCACCACACCATAGAGTTCTAAGGAGGAATCTACAGCAAGAGGCGGTTGGATTTCAGGGTTAGTGCTCTGACCCTTAGCCTTAGCTATGTTCACAAGTATCACCAATAACCCTAACAACCCGCCCAGTCCCTGCAGATCCATGTGGGGTGTGACTCCTGTTGTGCTGGTGGACTTTCGTTCTGTTGGCGACCCATCGTGCTGGCACTGCTCTGCTGAAGCTTGCGAGTGCTGCTGCTGCTCTGCTGAAGCTTGAACTTGCCGTAGCCGAACTTGATCTCCCACCAACCCCCAAAACTCCATCAGCATATTCATCCTTTGGGATGTCAGCAGCTTCGTCAGTCCATCTGCCAGCTGTTGGTCTCCTGGGCAGAACTGCACTTCGACCCATCCTTCTTCGACTCTTTGTCGTAGAGCCCGATGTCGTACTTTAAGGTGGCGCGTTTTCCAGCTGCCTCCTTCCGAGGTAGCCAAAGTTATAGCTGCAGCATTGTCCACGTAGATGATGCGCTGGGAGGGCCTCACACCGAAGTCCTCCAATAGGGCATCCACAGACTCCATCTGCTGGCAACCATAATGAGCAGCTACCAACTCAGTCTCTGCCGAGCTAGTGGTAACCAACGGTTGCCTTGAGCTCCGCCAAGCTATGGGGCAGGTTCCCCAGAAGGTCACGGCTCCACCATGACTCTTGTCCCCATCTGGCGCGTAGGAACTGTCCGTGTAGGTCACCAACGAGGTATCTCCTCCGCTTCTGAAACGGAGCTTCCAGGAGCGGGTGTAGTTCAAATACGCCATGGCTTTGCGGCCAATAAGTCCAACTCGGGCCGGGTCCCTCGTGGTGAGACTCGACATCATACTCACCACGTAGGCCAGATCTGGCCTACACCTCTGGGCCAACCAAGCCAACTCTCCGGTCAACGATTGGGCCAGCTTGAGGTCGTCGTGGGCGTACTCGTTCGGAAAAGCGGTCGAGTCCAAACTCATCCATTCTCTCATAGCTGGCAGCAGGGATTTCTCTTCCGCTCGCACTCCCCGATGACGAAGAACTTCCTGGAGGTACCCCTCCTGGTCTAAGGTATACCCCAGCATCTCGTCATTCTCAGTCACGTCAACGCGGATTTCCATCCCTAAAAACCTCACCGGCGTGGTAGCGGAAGCGTACTGACACGGAGTGGTTTCCCATGTCGAGGATAGCCAACCAAAGACCTCTTCGCAGACACTCGTCTCGCCCGTTATGAAGAAGTCGTCTACATAGACGATGATAAGTCCCACGACTTGGCCGGACTGGTCCACCACCCGCCATACCTCCGGATCAGCCACCCCTTGCTCAAACGAGAGGCCTGTGGCTGTTCGCGCCTGCTTCATGATGCGGGTGCGATGGGTTCCCCACCATCTTGGACTGGTACGAAAGCCGTACAAGGCCATATGTACGGACCATAGTTCAGACGGAGCTGCCAGCCCCGCCTTGACCAACACCGCCGGGGGCCGCAGTGCCAGAAGAGTTCCCTCAGGCACCGGTGCACGAAGAAACGCACTCACCACATCGCCGGTGCAGATAGCCCAATTGCGCCTCGCTGCCTGGGTGACGCCTAAACGAACTGCCTCTGCTGCTGCGCCCCCCGAGTAGTTCTCCTCCGCCGCATCCTTAGGCTGGAAGTTGCCGCAGCCGACGATCCTCGCCTTTCGTCGGTACTTCGCCCCCTCCTTGGAGGGGGGCTTGACGGTGTAGACAGCCTTGCCTGGCACCACTTGTACCCCTGGTTGAGACAGGAAGTCTTTAGCCTCCTGATCCACCAGGCGCTTGATTGCGCCTATGTCCTCCAGCACCTTCATTTCGGCCTTGAGGGCCTCAATCCACTTCGGAAGATGTTGGTCGACCTCCTTCGGGTGGACCGTATGAACAACCCTTAGCTCATCCTCCAATCCATCCAACAAGGCCTCCACGTTGTGGGTGTACAGGTTGTCCGCTGCCGCCTTTGCGCAACGAGCCACATCTTCATCTACCTCCACCAACGAGTCTCGTTGCCCAAAGTCTCGCACCATGGTTTCCTCATCCACCTCCCACTGAAAGTTGGCGGTCTCCTTATCAATCTCCATCCTGGCCCGCTTCACCAAGAACTCCTCGTCGTTCATATCCGGAACCTGGAACCCCTCCTCTTCCAGCTTGATAAGCTCTTCACCCTTCAGCTTCTTCCATGAGCCGATAGTGTGAGCAGCAAGCAACAGTCGAGTTCCTTCGCTGGGCTGGACCGCACAATGAAGTCGATCGGGCCTCACTTTCGCCTCAGTCTTTAGGCTGTAGAACTGGCCCGGGACTTCCTTGCCTTTATAGTCCATGGGCATATAGGTACCCTCGAAAGAATCTCCTTGACGTAGTTCTTGCCAAATTCCAGCATCCGAAGTTACCTCCAAAGGGATCACCAGGTTATACGTTCCACGATCATTGTAGCTGTCCTTGTGAATAGGCATACATGAGTTCCGGACAATGGTCACCGAGGTGAACACTTCTTCCGGGTAGGTTAGGGAAACCAACTCAGTGATCTTCTTGGTTAACTCTGGGTTCTCCTTAGTGGCATTGGTAACACCCACAACACCACCATGTTAAAACGCTCCCAGGGTTATATAGCCATCCATGGGTTGGGGTTCTCCTTGAGCAAGTAGCTGCGGCCTCTTCACCCCCCCTTTGAGGCAGCCTGTCGTAACCAGATGAAGAACTTCCTTACGCAAAGCCTTCCGTTTCTCCTTTAAGTCTTTCACCGACAAAGCGCGCATCTTCAAGCCGTCTTCGTCCACCGCGGTCTTCTCTCGAAGCCTTCTGCGAGGGGGAAGGTCGACCACTATCTCAGGTTCCTGAGCAATCGTCCCAGGATCCACCAACTTTGGTCTGAGGTGGGTTGATACTGTAAACCTGTTCGTGTCCTCCTCCAGGATCGCCGAGCCTTGGTTCACATCCCACACCGGCCCCATGTAGATCCCCTTGACCCATCGCGGTAGTAGATCAAGCTTGCCTCCTTGTCCATAATATTTTTTCTTGATGGCCACCTTAGCGCCATAGGCTGCAGGAATGTTGGGGCTCTCCGGTCTCAAACGCTCTTCCCTCTGCCTGTGGGCCGCCGTAGCCATTGCTGTAGACCAATGCTGAACTCCAAGATCCGCTGACCTCAAAAGGGATCTCGCACGGCCCTTTAAAAAACGAACAGCTCGCTCAGCAGTCCCGTTGGCTTGTGGTGCTTGCCCTTCCGTCCTCGTCAGCAAGATGTTGTTGTCCAGGGTCCATTGCCTCAGTGCCTCCGACCTCATCTCGTGGGCTCGGTCTGCATGGATTCTAACCACTGGCAAATTCTCCATTCGCAGTTGCAACACTATCTCTTGTATCGCCTTCAGGACGTGCTTCCCACTCTTGCCCTTCAAGGGTTTAAAGTAGTAGAGGAAATCCATTGGTACTTCATGGTTTCCATGTTCGTCTTGAGCTTCCCGTGCTTCCTTTTCCTGCTCAATGGCGGCGAAGTCGTCATCATCCCAGAGGCCTTTGGTGTCGCCAACCTTCCGCAAAACCGGTTCCAGATCCTCTTCTGAAGGGGAGTACTGATCATCTTCCCCAAGTAGTGCAGCTTCGTCTGGTGAATCAAAAACTCCACCTCCAAGAACATCGTCAGGTTGAGGAAGGTCTGCGTCGAGGTTCTTGAAGTCGTAGTCATAGGCCGCAAGGTCCTCCGGGGAGTGTTCCAGCGGGGGCTCCTGGTCCTCAAACTTTGGTTTAGTATAAGAAGCAGCCAGGAAGTACTTGTAGCCAGAGCCGTGAGCATCTTTACTCACCGCACGTAAGGGCCCCCCTACATCCACACTCAACACATAGCAGCTCTTTTGTTTGACCCTCCGATGAGGTCGTCCGGTGCCCAACATCATCACACACTGTTCACAGTCACGACGAAAAGGAACATGATCTCGTAGAATGTGAAGTTTCCAACCTTGTTCCTTCGTGAGCTTTCGTAGTTCAGTTGTTTCTCCACCAGACTCCCTCTCTGCACCATCACCCAGCCCCCTTTGTCGCACTCCGTCGTAGACAGCTCGTCGTAGCCCTGGGCACCACACTCGGGGAGGAAAACCAGGATCTTCATCAGGTCTTAGGTGGTTGGGGCGCTCGTCCTTAGCCCCATGTAAAGTTTCCAACCCAACATTGTGCAGAATTCTCATTGAGGCTGTTGACGGATGTCCCAAAACACCTTGGTCGAACTCGCTGCAACGCACTCCCACGTCCGCTGCCACCTCACCAAATTTACGAACCATCTCCGACTTCCAAAACGCCTGGCTTGCCACGGGAGCTCCAACCGCTATCCGAGGTTCCACGTCCCCGTTTGCAGTGTAGGAAACTAAGTACAGGAAGAGGGTCTTGGCAAGCATCTCCTGATCCTTTTCGAAACGGGCTTCATGACTGGCCTTCGTGGTGAACTCGTCGGGGAGCTCAAATCCTCTGGTCGGAGGGGAAGCCACCACTGCCTTCACCCTTGAGTTCATGGCTCCCCACAATAAGGCCTTGTACATCTCGCCCTGCAAGTTCCATCCAGCCGACAACGTCACATCTACATTGAGGACCACCGCTTCGCCTTGGGACTGAGTTGAGGTTGCGCCCGAGAGCGCCTGGAGAGGATCCTTACGCTTGTCCCCTCCCGCGAACAAGTTCAGCACCCAAGTTTCGGACCTGAAAAGTCGCTTTCGAACTCGACGAGGAAGAGGCAGAAGCTTCAGGTACTCCCATCCGGCCTTCCCTGACAAGTCAATCTCCGGGGCCATGGCGACTCTCGCCTGATTGGAAAGTTCATTGAACATCGGCGCCAAGTAAATAGCTTGCAATCCATCCACCGCTGCGCCTTGCTTGACATACTGGGCCAGCATCATTCGCCAGTCCGAGCTCCGTTGCTGCATCATTCGAACCGCCGTGAGTTGGTCTTGTAGCTGCTGGGCCTTTTCCTTTAACTCGGCAACCTTCCGCATTTCCAACTCCGCAATAATCGCTGCAGCTTGCCCTGCATCGGTAATTTCAGGGCAGCCCGACCGGACCTTTGTCTTGATCCGACCATGGCGTGGGTGATGAAGATGAAACCCCGCCTTAGTCCACTTCAAGGTGCAACCCAAGCATTCGATGACCTTGCCGAAGGGGATGATGGACTGCACCACACCGGCATCCGCGTCACCTACCAGTATGCTTCTGCTCGGGGTCTGGTCCAACAGCTTTCGCTCATCACCTGCCAAAGTCACATACACCTGCTGGGTCTTGGACTTCTCTTCCTCATCTTTGGCGGGCCTTAACACATGCGTTGAGCCCGAGTCCAACAAGGTCCCCCTCTCATCCTCTTGGTTGATTGAGGAAGTCCTCATCGCATTGAGTTGGACCCCTTTCAGCTCCTCTTGCTGCGGGACTTGCCTTGGTGCCCTTGTGGTGGGACCTTCATAGCCGCCATCAACTGTAGCTCCAGCCTCGCCTTGTCCTGGATCCACCCTCAAAGCCTTCAAGCGAAGCTCATCCAGCTGCTTCTGTATGGACTCGTACGAAGGTGCTGAAGAGGAAGCGGCTGTTGAGGTTGATTCCCCTTTTGCCAACATCGACTTTAGCATCCGTGAAGCATCAGCCAGCATCTGCTTGATTTCTTCAGGTCGTTCTTCCTCCGGGGCATCCTTTGTCCTTGCAGCTGAGGGGGACGACGTAGGTGAAGGTTCCGCTGCTGGCTGCGGCGACGTTGGTGCCGAGGAAGTACTTTCTGGCGCCGTGGTAAGCGATCTGGTAGCCGGCGTGGTAGAGGAGGAGGAACTCTGCGCGCCTTCCTGACGAGTCTTTACCAGCTTAGAGCTCGCCCCCTTCTCTTTCACCGGGCAATCCTTTTTCACATGCGCCGTGCTCGAACATACCAAGCAGCGCCCAGCTTTGGGGGTGGTTCCCCAGTCGTGGCTGAAGGTGCAATCCACTCCTCGGCGACATCCTGAGTCTGTCTTCGCGAACCACCGGCAGGGTTTCTCCTTCTGGGGGCTCGCCTTGGGTTTCGCAGTCGCAGAGGAAGAGGCCGCTGTCGACGAGGCGCTCTGGTCGGTAGTTGTAGCGCTCCTCACCTTGGGCCCAGGACTTGGTTTTGCCACAGTAGAGGCGGTAGCAAGCAGCTCCATCTCTGCTTGCAGATGCTTATAGAAGTCCAAGGTGGTCTCCTCAGTCGGATTGCTGTCCAGCTTTAGCTTCTGCCTAACCATTGAGGTACGCAGCCATACATCTTGATGTCGCGAAAGAACTCCCGAGACTATGTAGCTGAGCCCCTTTATCATCAACACCGGGTCCGGCACCGCCACGGTCAGGTCCTTTGCTCTCGCATGCCAACGCCCCCACCGTCGAACACCACGAACAGCTTCCTCAGCAGTGTTGGCAACCTCGGGGCTGGTGAGTTGTTGCAGCAAGAGAGTCTTCTCTTTCTCCCCTCCTGGTCTGTATACCGTGAGGAGCTTGAAGATCAGGCTTAGGGTGCTTCCAGTGACCTTCTTCGTAATCATCTCACTCTTGACCTCCGGGGTTAAGGCTGCCAACACCATCCCCGCCGCTCGAGCATTCACCCTGCCATAGCGCCCTTGCTCAAGCGAGGCATTCTTTGGCATCGCCAAGGAAATTTTCTCCAGCGGTGTAGACTTCACCCACTTTCTGTAGTGTTCCTCCGCGTAGTCCTTGACTTGTAGCCACCACTCCCAGCTGGAATCACTGAGATCCGTCATCACACTCCCAGCCTCTTCCAACCAGTCTTGTATATCCACTGGGCTTGTGTCTTGGCCTGGCTGCGATAACGAGGGCAACGAGGAGATTCCAGGCTTAACCACCTCCGGAACATCAGATTTCTTTTCCAACTGACGAAGTTGCGCATCTTGCAGCTGTTTCATGCCGGTGGCGAGAATTCCCAGAAGCTCCATGGTCGAAGGGGTAGAAGAGGACTGCTCCGCGGGGGGCTTTGGTCCCGAGGATCCCTGAGTTGCCTCTGGTACTTCGGCTTCCACCGTCGTCTTCGGCAAAGACTCTCCCAGTGCCCTATCGCCTTCCAACAGGTCAAAATACTCGGTGGTACCCCCAGACTGCTCGACGCCTTTTCTAACGCCATGCACGTCCTGACTCCTACCGACCCGATCGCCTCCTGGTACGGTGTAATGCACCGTTGTAGCCCGATCACCTCCTGGTACAGTGTAATGCGCCGTTGTAGCCCGATCACCTCCTGGTACATCGTAATGCACGCTTGTAGCCCGATCACCTCCTGGTACGGTGTAATGCGCCGTTGTAGCCCGATCGCCTCCTGGTACATCGTAATGCACGCT
>CAJNJA010006521.1:0-16832 GCA_905231915.1 Symbiodinium necroappetens
CTGAACTAGACCCCAAAGAACCTTCCCTAAGGGTCCAAAGTACCTATATAGTAGAATGTAGGGTTTCTATATTAGGAATTGTTATTATGATTTGGGAAAGTATCCCCCATAACAGTACCTAGGACCCGTTGGGAAAGGTAGTCTTGTCCTTGTCCTTCTGGCAGAAGCCTGTCAGCAATTCGAACACTATGTTTACGATGTTAGCCGCGCATTCCAAAGCCGAAATCCTTGAAGCAGAGATATCTCGCACCCCCAAAGCTTAAATCCGAACACCCCAAACCCCCTGTCTCAAAGCTTGAAGTTCCCCAAAAAAGCAAATCCCTGGATCCATAACCCCTCAAACCCGAAACCCTAAACCCCTAAACCCTAACCCCTAAACCATAGACCCTAAAACCCTAAACCCTCAAACCCGAAACCTCGGTTCCCTGGTATCTCGGACGGTCTTCCCAAGAAGCGCTCCAAGCGTCCAGGTCTGAGCTCGGAGAAGAACAGGGTTTTGGGGTGTTTAGGAGAGATTCGATGATACCAGGAATCATAAGGGTATATAGGGTTTAGGGTTTAGGGGTGTAGGGGTTTAGGGTTTAGAGGTTTATGGGGTTTAGGAGTTAGGGGTTTAGGATTTAGGGTTTAGGGGTTTACGGTTTAGGGTTCCAGCAAATTAGGCTGTAGCTTTGCAACCGCTGAGCTGCGGAGATCTGGCACTGGGCTCGAGCTTCCTTGCGTCTAGCAAATCCATTGTTCAAGCTTGTCATCTCCACTCCATGCTGATGGGTCCGAGAATTCTAGGTCTCGCGCTGCTCTGCTGTGTCGTCCAGGGAATGCGCAAAGGAGATGTGCAGTTTCAGGAAGGCGGCACGGTAGAAGCCGCTGCGACAGTACGCGAGACTGAACAGCCCTCGCTCAGCATCAACTATCCGGTGGACCCCGCCAAACTGCAGGAAAAGATTGGAAACTAGGTAGGCCTTTGGGACATTTCTCATTTTCCCGTATTGGGCCTATAGGCCTTTGGGACATTTTACATGTACCCTTATTGGGCCTAAGAGGACGTTATTTATGAATATTTTTTCGGATTCTTACTAGAGGGCCAACCCAGGAAAGCATTTGGAGCCAGACGTGTACGACGGCAAGGCCTTCGTCCAGGTGTCTGTTTCTTGGTGTTCTTCTGGTTGACTCTTAGGTCTTAGGACTTTAAAATTTTGGAATTTCTATATGAAATATGAATAGGGAGACTAAAAGTTTAACTTTTTGGAGGGTTTCAGAAGTCAGCCAAGGTTTTCTATAAATCCAGGGTGGAGATGGACGCCCCGCTCGTTGGATTCGTACCCACCGGTACCTAATCCGTTTTTTGGAACATGGCTAGTTCTCTAAATTAGGGTCCCTTTTAGAGCTCTTTTTAGTCCGGGTGCCGGAATATATTGGGAACTGAAAAAGGGACCCTAATTTAGAAAGCCACCTAAATGGTTTTGAAAGTTAGTAGATTAATCATGTTCCCTGAGAACGGGAAAATGTCATTAATCCTGAACTCTCCAACCTGAGGCCTACTAAACCCTAAACCCTAAACTGGCCCTAAACCCTAAACCCTAAACCAGGTATGAGCACCTGGGGCCTACGCATGTCGGCCTATGTGAAGAAGGATGGTGAGAAGGGTTTCGTGGTGCTCTCGGTGGACGTCGAAAGTACCTTGATGTCCAAGGGTTGCAGCTGGACACAGGCGGAGACTCTGATAGCATTTGAATTGGGATTAAGAACCTTTTGGGTCTATTTACCTATCCAGGGCCCTATAGAGTTTACGGTTCAGTAGTTGAGACTTCACGGTTTAGGGGTTTATAACAGCCCTCCAGGATTTAAGAGTGCACTCTTATGGCCCATGAGCTGGACGGCCGAGGAGAAGGGCACCAAATGTGGCGTCATAAAGGTGACGGAGCGCGCCTTCCATCCCGAAAATCTCAAGCACCCGGCCGCGGGCCCCACAATTGTCACTCAGTCGCAGTTTGGGTGCACGTTACACTTTTTAGGACAGTGTCACCCCCCTTTAAAACTGAAAGTCCACACTGTTGGTTGGGCTTATGAACTCAGCAACCAAGAAAACAGAATCCCAAATCATAAACCCCCAAAGCCCTGAGCCCTAAACCCCTAAAGCCCCAACACCCTGAACCCCAAAACCCCGAAAACCTTGAACTAAACCCCTACACCCCAACCCTAAACCCTAAACCTTGAGGTCAATCTAACCGTGGTAGAGGACAAGGCCGAACTGCTGAGCATCCGAGCCCAGCTGAGCGACACCGTCTCCAACGAGGCCTTCCAGGAGACTCGCCCCTTAGAGCTTTTGTTTTGTTTTTGTTTGGTTTAGGGTTTTAGGGTTTAAGTTTAAGGCTTTACGTTTTGGGGTTTATTGTTGAGGGTTAAGGCTTTAGGGTCTTCTAGGAGTCTCAGCTCACATGGAGTGTTTAAGTTAATCTACAATCCGGAATAATAGCTGACACTATTCTTGAGGTTTGTTTCCGGTATGTTCTGATACATATAGATGCCCCCCCTGTTGGCATTATCAAGGCCCCAATATTGAGGTTTGGGGCCGTTTGGGGGGCCTCAAGGTAAGGGTGTGATGTGTTGTATAGGACCGCTAATACTGGAGCATATCGTGCAGTGCGGCTCCTGGATATTAGGGGTACCGTGGGGCTACGTACCTCATTCAGGTGTCCTTACACAAAGGATTCTCTAGCGATGGCATGGTTCCGGAGTTCTCCCACTTTGCGAACCCCCCCAATCCTTTTTCAGGAACTCTCGTGGGTTTAAATATTTGGCAGTCGGTGCCATGCTTTAGAATCCTCCCGCCCATCAAAGCTTATTTATTGAAAACCTTATGTAATTGATTAGCAACGTTTTGCTCGTTAGCCTTGGCTTTCAGCTTAGCACGTCAAAAAATCCTCGTGATTCAATTACTTAGTCAGGTACGTCTGCAATAGGTAAAAGCCAAGAAGCAGTCGCTACTTACTTCCAGTTCCAGGTCCCCAACCGTCTACCCATACAAGACCCGTTTTCCTGATAATGCCCTAACGCCCCAGGTACCTACTATATAGGGTGCTAGAGNNGGGGGGGGGGGGGGGGGGTTGGGATGGGTAGCAGTCGCACTGTCCCCGTCCACATTTAAAGCGTGTGCATCGCGGGCCAAGTGCTCCCCGGGCCAAGTGCTCCACGAACATGTTAGTTGATACTCGGGGTGGCGTTAAACAACAGGAGAAACTATTCTACATTTATGCCAGCTATACACATCTCTATACAGCTCCAATATATACGGTGTGTAAATACAGATATGCATATAAAACCATGCATACACGGGTATATACCTACATACATATACATATTACAATATACCTATGCATATGCATATGCATATGCATATACATTTACGTTACCATAAACATAGACATAGACACACATGAACATGCAGACACACCAGACGTCGACATAGACATAGACACACGTCCACACATACAGACCTACATACATAACCACAGACAATTTAATTTTATACATACATACATACATACATATACATACATATACATAGAAACATGCATGCATGCATGCATGCATGCATGCATGCATACATGCATACGTACATACATACATACATACATACATACATACATACAGTACATACATACATACATACAGATATACGGAACTACATATAATGTATATATATATATACATACTACATATATATATATATATACATACATACACAGATATGTATATATGTATATATGTATCTATGTATGTATGTATATATGTATATAGGAATCCAGTTGGGCTTCAAGCTCAGAGCTTGTAATGGTTTCCTTTTGTTTGGTGTTTTGCGGCAATCTAGTTTGCTTCCTTGGCATATTGGGGCAGTAAGGAGTGGGCCAACAACCGCACGGCTCGATTCCGCGTCTTCGGTGAGGACCTCGAGAATCTCGAACGCGGGGTGCAAAACGAAAGGCTTTTCGAGGGCAAGCATCAGGTGGGGGGTTCTCTAAATTAGCATCCCTTCCCTCCTAGCAGGCCTGCGTTTCGAGTGACATACTCTCCTACACTCTATCACTCTTACAGACACATACTCTCTCTCTCTCTCTCTCTCTATCCCCGGGATTCAAGGATGGACCCTAATTGAGCTGAGAGTGCCCAGGTGGAGATGGTCAGCGACTTCAGTTCGGCCATCTTCCAGACCAAGTCATACTTTGGAGACTCCTGGAGCGACCTCGATCACACCGATCCGTGCAGGAAGGGCTACTGCTTCTTGTACAGCAAGTTTCAGTTCGTGGACTATGCTGGCGTGAAGGTGGAGGATGGAGCATGAAAGCTTGCCACGCCACCGCCGGGCGCCGGGTGGCGCAGAATATCTGCACCTCAGGGACTCTGTCGTTCGGAGTGACTTCGGAAAAGAAGACAGGGTCGGCGCTCTGGGCATACCTCGCAGCACTTGAAGCTGGGTTCTTGCTTAAGGGGTGTAGTTTAAGTTACCGTAATAAGGAAACTGAAACCCTATTGTTTACAATAGATCCCTATATATTCTGGTAACAGAGCCCAGGGAAAGCAAACTCCATTTAGTAGTCTGAACTGTAAGGGCCCCCCAAACCAGGCCCCAGGTGACTACTGCCAAGCCCATCCGGCTCGCAGCCCAAAGACCTACCCCTAAACCCTAAACCCTAAACTAAAACCCTAAACCCTAAACCTAAAACCCTGTAGCTCTAGAACCCTCAAGTCCTACCATCCTACAACCCGAAACAACCCTCTAACCCTAAACCATGAAAAAGAACACATCTAGGGACTGAAGCAAAGACCCTTAAAGGGACCCTTGGGGTTATATAGGGGCTTTATGAGACTATATAAGGGGTGTATAAGGGTTACATAGGGTATTAGGTTTAGGGGTCCCTTCTAGGGGTCCCTCCTATTGTCCCTCAAAAACAACCTAAAACCCTAAGGCTCAAAATGGCCCAAAGGCCTTTCATAGTAGGGTCTTTGGGCCCAAAAAGCCTTCAAATAGGAGTCCTTAGAGCCTTAGGAAAAGATAAACCAGTAGGACTCTGTTGCCCTTTTTCTTTTTGGGTTCCCTTGTTAAAACCAACTAGTAGGAAAAAGGGGCACCCTTATTTCTAAGGGGCTACTGGGAAACCTAGAAGGAAAACAGCCTAACCCTTAAGCCTCCCTAAACCCTAAACCCCTCAACCCTAAACCCCTAAACCCTAAACCCCTAAACCCCTAAACCCTTAAGCCTCCGGCCTCCCAAGCCTCCATCCTGGAACTTGTCAGGCACGGGGCTGTCAGATGGCGACCTTGTCGCGATGATGAGCGTGTCTGGTACTCATTACCCTCTAGGGTTTTAGGGTTTTTTTTCTGTGGCGGTTAGGGTCTAGGCCTGAGGGTTTAGGGTTCAAGGTTTAGGGTTTGTTTATGGCATTTAGGGTACAGGGTCGTAGGGTTTAGGGTTTCGCGGCGAGGGCTTAAGGTTCTAGGGCTCAGGGTTGAGGGTAAGCCGAAGGGGTCCAACTGCGATGGCTTATAGGTAGGTATAGGTGTCGTAGCAGGCGCATGAAGGATTTCATTCTTTTGGCTTGATGGTTGAAGGTTTAGGGTTCAGGGCTCAGGGTTAGGTCACAACGTCGCTGTTAAACCCTGAAAAGGACTCGCAAATGCTGCTATAAGGCCTGTCAGAAATCCTGTACACGTAAACATGTGTCTCCACATATCCCACCCATACTATTGAGTTCTGACCATGTGGCGACCATAAATTGATTGCTCTTGCCACGGCAATAGATGATATCACCACCGTGGCCATACTGCTACGGCCATTGAATGAGGGCACACCCCTCAAACAGCGCTGCAAAACCTACATGAGGCTTTTGAAAATCCCGGAGCACTAAATCCTGCATGCCCTGCACCACGAGACGATACCCTAAACCCCGAACCCGAATCCCTAAACCTTGAACCCGAGACCCTAAACCCTAAACCCTAAACCCTGCACGGATGAAGAGAGACCCTCAACCCTGATCCTATCCTGAGGGTCGTTAAGGCCTCAATTCGAGTGCCTAGCGCACACCGGGTATAAAGCTTTGATGTGGTCCGGCGCAAACATCCGAAGTGCCTGGAATGGTTCTTGGCGAATCCGTTCACTCCAGCAAGAAAGCCTAAACTTAACCCCGAAGCCTTTAACCCTCAAGCCCTAAGGCTCGAATCTCTGAACCCATCAGCCACAACCCCTAAACCCTACATTCTGAACCTCATAAACCCTAAGCCCTATAAACTCTTTAAGCCCATTATGCCCTGGAAGCCCTAAGCCCTAAACCCTAAAACCTAAACCCTAAACCTTAAAACCTTAAACCCTAAAACCTTAAGCCCTAAAACCCTAAACCCAAAGCCTTAGGCCCTAAACCCTACAACCTTAAAGCCCTAACCCCTAAACCCTAAACCCAGAGCCTCGCGACTCGCAGCTGGTCAGGTGCGGCTCGGGGACTCCGCTGAGCGGAGCGCCGACGCCTTAGTTAGGTGTTTTAGGGTTTAGGGGTTTAGGGTTTAGGGGTTTAGGGGTTTAGGGTTTAATTAGGGTGTAGGGGTTTAGGGTTTCGGGTTTAGGAGTTTAGGGTTTAGGGGTTTAGGGTTTAGGATTTAGGATTTGAGGTTTAGGGTTCAGGGTTTAGGGTTTAGGGATATAGGCCTTATGAACCCTAAACACTAAACCCCAAACCCCTAAACCCTAAACCCCAACCAGTGGTGGTAGAGACAGAAAATGTAGAAGGCCAACCAGCAGTTGCTTTAAGAGCGCCATGTCAGGCCTCGGCCGCCCTTTGTTTAGGGTTTCTCCAACATGTCCGTGTTCGTTTGTGACCCAAAGCTCAACTTTGCGTAGTGTTTAAATTTCAGGGTCTCAGTTTAGCTTGGGGTCACTATCTTCAAGTTAAAGACTGTTGGGACGTTTCGAGCACCGAACTTAGCATGGGTTTAATTAAGTTTAAGTCCGGTAGCTTTACCATTTACCCTAAATCCTAAGTATATGAAACGGACTTCGGTTCGACACAGAGTTGCAAACAACGGGAGCGGCATGCGCTGGAGACATCTCTTGCATGTCAGCGTTGAGGTCTCCGGTAAGACGAGGTTGCATCCAGGAGAGGAGCGAAAGCTCTGTTCCAGGGGAGGGATGGGTGAGAAGAATTAGCAACAGTATCCGCAGGCGTTGCTCGTTGTAGCTAAACTAGAATATACCCCATTGATTAAGTCCCCCTATACCAAAAACCCTCACGATAGCCCATTTCGCAGCCTTTGAAGAGCTTTGGAAGGAACCCTAAGCCCTAAGCCCTCTAAGCCCTAAGCCCCTCAACCCCAAAACCATCTAAACCCAAGAGAGCCGAAGCCCTCTGCCTTCAAACCTCAGGCCTCAACCCTAAGCATCCCTAGGCCCTATCAAAAAGCCTCAACCCTAAAACCCTAAAGCCCTAAACCCCTAAAGCCCTAAACCCTAAAACAATAAACCCCTAAACCCTTATATAAACCCTACTATAGAACCAGCCTTCCACCTCAAGAAGACCCTAAACCCCTAAACCATATATATATATATGTAAACCCTACCAAGAAGCCTTTCACCTGAAGACCCTCAAACCCCAAAGCCCCTTTAAAAAAAAACTTAAAACCCCGAAAAGCAACCTAAACCCTTATGTAAACCCTACTATCAGAAGCCTTCCACCTTCAGAAGACCCGGGGCTTCCGAGAGGCCCGGGGCCTTTGGAGAGACGCTGCCGGCCACGCAGGGAGGCACTCAGTTCATGTGGCCGGGAGCCTGGGTCGCTGGGCTTAGGGCTTTAGGGTATAGGGTACGGGGGTTTAGGGTTTGGGGTTTATAAGGGTGTAAGCTTTAGGGTACAGGGTGTAAGGTTTAGGGTGTAAGCTTTAGGGTTTTAGGTTGTAAGCTTTAGGGTTTATAAGGCTAGCTGGGTATTAGGGTCTAAGCTCTATAGGGTTTAGGCTATGGGGGTTTAGGGTTGAGGGTACAGGTGTTTAGGGTCTAGGATGTAAGCTTTAGGGTTTAGGGCATGGGGGTTTAGGGTTTAGGGTTTGGGGATGTAGGGTTTAGGGTTCAGGATGGTTTAGGGTCTGGGGTTTAGGGTTTGGTGTGCAGGCTTTAGGGTTTAGGGTTTGGGGATGTAGGGTTTAGGGTACGGGGGTTTAGGGTGTGGGGTTTAGGATGGTTTAGGGTTTAGGATTGAGGGTATGGGGGTTTGGGTTTCGGGTATGGGGGTTTGGGGTTTGGGGTTTAGGGTACAATTAGGGGTTTAGGGTTTAGGGTTTAGAGAAAAGGAACCCTTAAAAGGAAGCCTTAAAGGAACCCTGTAAGCCCTTATAGATCCCTGATAGACCCCCTTTAAGGGAGCCCCTTAAACGAAACCCGGGGGCCCTGGTAGCTGGGTTTAGGGTGCACATAGGGTTTCGGGTTTAGGTGCCGGGTTGAGGGTTTAGGTGTAGTTTAGAGTTTTGTGTGTGTAGGGTGTAGGTTTTGGGGTAAACCCCTAAACCCCTAAAAACCCCTAACCCTGCAGGATGGTGTAGGGTGTAGCTAAGTGTTAGGGCTGGCCGGGCTTTCGTGAGGGTTTTGTGGGTGCTCCACTGGGTTTCATCAGGTGTTTGACAGAGCATTTTAGGAGCATTTTGTAAATTATAAAGGCTTCATGATTCATGGATTTGCAGAGGACTTGCATGCATCATAAGTTTTTGTTGTTTTGTTTGCGGGCTTTTGTAGAGTTTCGGAGCCTTGCATTGTTAGGGAGTGTGTTAAGTTACGAGTCTTGGTTCAGAGGTTTAAGGTTCAGGAAGCGGTTGTTCTAGGGGGTGTTTGATGCACTTACTTGTAGGGTTTAGGCGTTGCAAGCTTTGGGGTGCAGTAAGGTGGGGGGTAGAATTCAGCGTTGTAGGGATCAGAAGTTTTCGTCAGGTCTTGTACGAGTTTTATTGGATCTGTATACGTGCTTGAGGGGTTCAACGGACTGCAGGGCGGTGAGAGTTCCACGCAGACATTTTGAGAACGTGACCTATTTGCCCGTTGCCCAGGCGCATTGAACAGGATCCCAAAGTTGGTGTAGAACCGTCTAGTGGAGCCATGGCGTCCACGATGCTGGAGTCCGAAGCCGTTTTGAGGCCCGGGCTCGGGAGATCAACATGGACGAGGCTCTCTTCGTAGCCATCCAAGGCGCAGGTGCGAAAACGTTTGGGAAGCTCGCATACATCTGTTCCGTGAGCTCCCAAAGTGGCGACGACTCGCCGCTCTTGGAGACTGTCGAGAAACTCCTCGGTCGAAAGCTGGAGGGCCGAGGTGCCTGATCTTCGGCGCTTGTGGTACGAAGCCAACACCTTTGCCATTTCGGACCTCAAACTTCGGGTTGAGCGCTCTTCCTTGGCCCTCCACGTGAGTTACCTCTGGCAGAGAGAATGACCCGTCTCCAGAGTCAGAAGTGACTGCCGGGGATCATCTTTACCGAGCGTGTCGAGCCGGCCCACTCGCTCATCGACAAGCTCCAGGCCATGCTTGAGTCCGGGACTTTGGCCTACCTGCCGCCATCAAGGGCGCTTGAGATTGCTAATGACAAGCCAGCACAACGGGTGAGCCTTGACTCCCAGGCCCTGAATCCTCGGCCATAAAGATGGGTGTAGGGTTCTGGGCAGTCTTTTACGGGCTGCTGATAGGGACTAATTAAATAGGCAAACCCTAAATCCTAGACCGTAAGGCTTTGGTCTTCTGGGACCTTGGAGGCCCCCATCCCCTACAACTAGACGCGGTCGCCACGAAGCAGAACGTCAAGAAGCCTCCCTTGACGGGGTTGAGGGTTCACTATTCGGGGTTTAGGGTTTAGGCTATGGGGGTTTAGGGTGTAGGGGTTGAGGGTTTAGGGTTAGGGGTTTAGAGGTTTAGGGTTTAGGGGTTTAAAGTTTCGGGTTTAGGGGTTTAAGGCTTTAGGGTTTAGGGTTCAGGGGTTTAGGGGTTTAGGGGTTTAGGGGTGTAGGGTTTAGGGGTCTAGGGGTCTAGGGTTTAGGGGTTTAGGGTTTACGGGTGTACGGCTTTGGGTTTTCGGGTTTAGACGCTTAGGGGTTAGGGGTTTAGGGTTTAGGGAAGACCAAAGCCTAGACCGCAAATCCTTGACCCTAAACCCTACCCGGGGCTCCAATTCCTTACTGCTTTGAGAGCCATACTGCCATACTCTATAGTTAAACTAAAGGGTCTGAGTCATAACCTACTATTCTGTAGGGTTCGGGGTTACAGGTAGGCCCTCAACTCCAAATCCTGGAGGGAACCCGGTGCCCGATCACGATCAACTTGTTCTGGAAGCCCAGATTTCAGAGTACTCATCTTCCGTGGGCTGAATACATTGGCAATACTCGGTTTAGGGTTTAGGGTAGGGTTTAGGGTTTAGGGCCTTAGTACTATGCCCTTGTAATCCATGTTATTTTGCTGCTTCAACGGCCCCATGAACCCCATTATGAAGCTAAGGCCCCCAATATTGTACATGAGGTAGGATTTAAATTCGGCTCGGGTGTATAAAGGCTGAATGTCGATGAGTGTCCATTGGGTTTTAAAAAAACAAGTTTTTTTTTCGAAAGACCAAACACTCGAGAGAAGATGAGGACACCTCGTAACCCAAACATTAGAGATTAAGCTCCATCCCTGACTTAGCCAAGGCCTGGCATTCTGCACGTCGACGGCGGCGAGTGCCATCCCCCTGCCTGTGGGCTTCAGGGCCTTTACGACTTAGGGCTTCAGGCTTTTGGGTTTACGGTCTAGGGTTTAGGGTTTCAGGTTTTGGGGTTTAGGTTAGGTGGCTTAAATTTCTGAAAAGGTGGATTAAGCCTGTACTCGAAACCCTAAACCCTATACCCTATACTCTACACCCTATACCTTACACCTATACCGTACACCCTACACCCATACCCTACATACCCTATACACCCTATACCCTATACTCCATACCCTAAACCCATACCCTTTACCTATACCCTACCTACACCTAAACCCCGGAAAGACTAAACGTCAATCCGGCTGAAGGTTAGGAGTGTAGAGCTGCAGCTTCCCCCGGCTTGCGAGGAGGAAGTCGATTCCTGGTGCTATGTGACGTATGGTTTAGGATTTAGGGCTTAGGGTTTAGGGTGTAGCATAACTTACGTAGGAACCTGATAAAGACACCCTGGCCCTATTTCCCCGATATATTAGGATTCATATTAAGAACCCCAATAAAGATACACCTTAAACCCTACACCCTGAACACTACACCCTAATCCCTAAACCCTAAACCCCAAACCCTAAACTCTAAGGGAACCCTCAATCTCAAGCCCTGCAACCCCGCTCCTTACACCAGACGAATCTTTCAAACCAGAAGCCCGGGCACTGCAAGACCTTAAGTCTTCCTGGACCACGACGGAGGCGTTGCCAGCACATGTGGCAGAATCTAGTTCAAGAGGCGTGCACGCAATGGTTATGTGGCTTTCGGGTCACAGGGTCGGTGGAGCTACAGCCGTGGCCATCTCAGCTTCGCTGACTTCGCATGCACGTCAGGACCTGACACTCCTGCAGGCTCCACGTTCCCCGAGAACCCCGAGCCCACTTCTGAGGGCGGTTACTTGACAGACCAGGAATCCGCCATCACGACCTCGTGTTCACCCGGCAGCGGCACCCCGTGTTGGAGTCGAGGACACACGGCATGCTGACGTTGCATTCGGCTGTGGGCCAGCAGCATCGGTCCATGCTTGTCGTTGGTGGCTTTTACTGTGACTTGGTGTTCTTCTGGCCCTTAGGACTTTAACTTTTTGGGTTCTATATGGAATGGAATAAGGAGACCAAAAGTTCATCTTTCTGGAGGGTTTCAGAAGTCAGCCTAGCCTTCAAACTCCGCAACCCTAACATCTTGTTGGTTTTAGGGTCATGTAGGGGCCTTCATGCTTACCTATACTATTTTGGGCGGGGCTCCTTACTATAACTATAGCATAATATGCCCGAAAGCCCTATTCTAATTATTATAACCAGTATTGAGATCCCTACATTTAGGGTTTAGGCTCGCGACAGAGACGAATTTTCAACAACTTTGGGTTACGGAGGTGATGGGGAGAGCCTTCTTCGGGGGCCCTTTACGGTTTAGGGTCTAGGGTTTTGGGGCTTCAACCCTCAACCCCTAAACCCACGACCTCGAAGTCCTAAAATCCCTAACCCCTTTTCCTCGCCTCCCCAAAACCCGAAAGCCCACCAAAACATGCTGGCTGACAGGTACCGACTCTGTTGGTGCAGTGTCATCAACCGCTGCACGAACCCAGCGGAGTTCAGTACGGATGCAGGGGGCCTCGGTTAGGAAGCTCCCCAAAAAGAGTGTACCTATAGTCTCCATTGTAGTTCCTTTTTTTGGCTCACCAATTCTATATTAAGGATCCTAAAAGGTAACCCCAAAAAGGAACTACAATGGAGGCTATAGGCTATAGGTAGGGTTTAGGACCCTGAGCCCTAAACCGTAATCTTATTCCAGGATTTTCGGGTTTTGAGGTGTTTGAACTTCAACACAGCCCACAAGCCTTATGTGGTATGGTCCTTGGGCCCAAAAGCTTGGACAAATAATATGAGTCCTCAGTGCCTCAGGTTGGAGGCAGGAATGGAGGCCCTTTTATTGGCAGCCAAACCGCCTGATATTTGCCACACGGAGCAGGTTATCTGTTCTTCACAGGCTTATAGGACCTAGAAGTGTCTGCAACCTTGATGTCTCTATGCCCGGAAATCGTCAGTTGAGATTCGCAGCCATGGCACCTTCTCCAGTTCACCCCCTCAGCCCGGATCTGCATCGGAATGAACCGCTAGGTTTGAAATGCTGTATACTGCCCCTGGATGCAACCCTTTCAACTACCGTGAACTAATTAAACCCTAAATCTCAGCATGCACAACCTTGTTATGATGCACTAACCATAAAACCTCAACCCGAAACCCTGAACACTGAGCTAGAGTCCAAAGACGGAACCGGAACTACATTTCCCAAAACGAAACGTGCAACCCTAAACACTGAGTTCGAATGCCAAAAACGAACCCCGAAAACCTCAATCGACACGCTCTAAACCCTAAGCCCTAAACCTTGGCCTCACGACACGTTACTGCAGAAAAAGGCCTTCAACAAAAAAACCCTAAGCCCTAAACCTAGACCTCAGGACACGTTTCTGCTGAAAAAGGCCTTAAAACAAAAAAATAGACCACAACCGGTCGCCTCGCTCAGATCGGAGCCCTCGTGGTCACTGGACCCGTCTCGGGCGTGTCGGCGTGCGCGGCCCAGCATTTCAGGGTTGGGGCTTCGGGGTTTAACTCTGAACCCGAAACTCCCCAAGCCTTAAACCCCCCAAAGCCCAAGCCCTACACCCCTAGACCCTAAGCCATGAACCCTAAACCACTAAACCCCAAACCCGAAACCCCTAAGCCCTAAACCCTATAACTAAGGATCCCCAAGATCCAAAAGCAGGATCTATTGTAAGGAGTTCCAATGAGGGTTTAGGGTTCAGGGTTTTAGGGTTCAGGGTTTTAGGGTTTAGGGTTGCGAGTTTAGTGTTTAGGGCTTAGGGTTTAGGGTTTCGAAACTTCCCTTGGGGCTTAATTAGATACGGTTTGTTTGAGAACCTATGAGCAGTTTGGTTTAGTGGATCGATTCCTGCCGCGATGACAGCTAGTTCCAAAATGATAGCACCCAACACCAAGGGCGGAGCACCCTCGTTTGCCACAGTTTGTCTGCGGCCAATGTTCGAAAAAAACATGCCAGGCCCGATACTTTCGCATGTTAGCAGGTTTTAACAGAGCCTTACTCACTTTGATGAAGATATGCAGAGCAAAAAACGAAAAGCACGATGTTTCTGCGTGGAAATGTTTGATTGTAGCTGGGAGCTGTAACAGGCATCGATGCACTGGCCAATGGATGGGTTGGTGGCATGGATGTTGGTAACAATATGACCAGGAGAGGTCGAAGAATAGCAGGGCAGTATCGATATGGGTTTAGGGTTTAGGGTTTAGGGTGGCATTTATGGTAGCAACCTAGTCCTACGGGTCCGTCTGCCCAGTAGTACATACTTTGGCCTTGAAGTAGTCCCTATATAGGTACTTTGGGGTCAAGGAATAGTACATACTGTTTGAGCACATGGACCCGTAGGGTAGTATTTCCATTATTTCGTCTGTACCGTACGCATCAAGAAGAGAAGCAGTAATCATGATGGTTCAGAAATGTTAGTCGTTACACTGAATGCCATAGCTGCATTGAGGACCTGTGTCAGTGGGCGCCGCTGCGCTATCGCAGACATTACCGGCGTCTACCTGCAGGCAAAGGTTGCAAATACTCGGTTTAGGGTTTAGGGGTTAGGGGTTTAGGGTTTAGGGTTAAAGGTTTAGGGTTTAGGGTTCATAGGGTGCTTGTGAGGACTGTTTGCCACAAAGGCTACCGCGCTTATGACCTGTTTTCATTACTACACTTACTCTCGAATGAACCCTTGTTTCCTGACCCCCGCAGAACTTAACCCCACTCCGGCCGCCAAAGCATTTCGATGATGGCGGCAGTGCTTTTTTGTCGATCCCTACCGCAGCCCTGGGCAGAATGTTCCTGTAGCCCGTTAAACTGACAGGCCTGAGCTCCATTTTCCCTTCCCTTGGGGTAGTTCTCTGAATTAGGGTCCCTTTTGAGGTTCTTTTTGTACGGGTGACGCCATATTTTGGGGACAGTAAAGAGGGGCCTTAATGTACAGACTAAAGAGCCAGTAGTTTCCAAACCCCTACCCCTTCAGCGTTAGGCTCTCTTGACTCCTGTAGAACCCGTACAGACACTCATAAACCCTGAACCCTAGACCCTGAACCCTCAACCCTCAAACCCTAAACCCTAAGACCCCGAACCCTAAACCCTGAAACACAAGACCCTGAACCCTAAACCCTAAACTTTGACAAAATTAAGGAGCAGAACCCTCCCAAAAAAACATCCATAAAACAAATCCTCAACCCTGGATAAAAGAAGGAGCTGAAGTCCCAAAAAATCCATGAAAATAAATGCTCGGTTTCGGCAGGATGGGGATTCTGTTATGGTCCTCACAGCCTGTGGCGGGGGTCTTCCTGCTCTTCGGCCTGTCATTCTCCATTCTGATGGTGGTCAGTTAAGGTTGCGGGTTTAGGGTTTACCTGGACCCCAAAAGTATGCAAAATAATAGCCATTTATAGGTTTTGGGCCATTATTTTGCCTACTTTTGGGAGTTTAGGTAGGTATAATGTTCAATTAAGGTTTCGGGTTTAGGGTTTAGGTATGGTGTTCAATTAAGGTTTCGGGTTTAGGGTTTAGGAGGGGGAGGTACCAATTTTTTAATGAGGGTCGTGCATTTTCAGAGTTGTACGTGGGTCTGCTAGAGGGGTTTTATTGGGTTTAAGGGGTTTCATTCATTTAGCAATAATTACGAAACATATCATATCATGTTTGATCTTGTCTAGTGTGGTAAGTGAAAGCTCCTTAAACACGGTTTCAGTAGATTGCAGGTGTCTGTTGATCGGTTTTTGCGTGGGCGGTTTCCAGAGGCTTTAGGTGCCCAAAAAGGTGTTCAGGGATTGAGGTATGGGAAAGATTCCGGGTTTTGCATTGCAGGGTTTCACGGGGCGAAGCTTGCGCTCACAGGTGCAGGGTTTGGGTGCCACATTTTTGGGGCCAGGGGTTGGAGGTTTAAGGTTTGGCTGCAGGACTGAGCCCCTGAACCCCTGAACCCTAATCCCTTGAACCCCGAAGCCTTACACCCAAAATCCCAAACCTGCACCCTGAGCCCTTAGATCCCTAAACCTGACCAGCAGAGCAACGTAGGATTGCGATTTCCCATGCAGGGCCTTTGCTGTTCAGCGTCTGGTCTACGGAGATCCCGAAAGTTCAGTTTTGTGTTCGGCTTAGGGTTCAGCGTTTAGGGTTAAGGTTTTAGGGTTCAGCGTTTATAGGGTTTAGAGTTTAAGGGTTTAGGGCTTTAGGGTTCAGCGTTCAGGGCTTAGGGCTTTTGGTTTAGGGTTTAGGGTGTTCGTGTTTTAATAGAGCGAGAGCAGAGACAGCCAGCACCTTTTCGGAAGTTTTCCCTGGAAGAAGGCATCCCAAAGAGTCCTAGGTACCGTTACGCGGGGTACTTTCCCAAATCACGCAAGTAATCCGTAACACAATGGAAGCCATATAGGTATTTTTCTGGACCACATCTTTTCAGGGCTCCCTAGTATGATTTCCTTATCAAGAATCAAGTCCCCAGTTTACCCATAGGCCCCTAAGTAGCTCCTTTTTGGGATTACCTTATAGGATCCTAAATATAAACCATAAAGAGGAACTACTTAGGGGCCTATGGGTAGGGAAGATCCTCCTAAACCCTAGACTCTAAGCCCTAAACTCTAAACCCTCAAGCCTAACCCTAAAACCCTGAACCCTAAACCCCTAAACCCCTAAACCCCTAAACCCTAATCCCCTAAACTCCCTAAACCCTAAACCCTAAAGCCTAAACCCTAAACCCGACCTTTTGGGTTTAAACCCGAAGCCAAGATCGACGGCTTCCCCAACGGTGCGAAGACCACCACGGGAGCACTCCAAGGGAGAGAACACAGCCCAGCTCGGCATGCTTGAAGGGTTTAGGGTTTAGGGTTTGTGTTTGGGGGGTTTAGGGTTTAGGGTTTAAGGTTTAGGGTTTTAGTGTTTTAGGGTTTATAGTAATTGTATAGGGTTCAGGTGCGGAGTTTTGACCGAAAGTTTTGACCGAAAGTTTTGTTTTTTTGACTTTGTGTTTCAGCGAAATTGGACTGGGTTGGGCTGGGC
>CAJNJA010006522.1:0-16832 GCA_905231915.1 Symbiodinium necroappetens
TTTTGCTTGCTCCAACTCACCGTTTCTGTCTCATTCAGGGATTTTGTCAGCAGGGGGACAGGAGCTGATTTGCCTATTCTGTCCAACGAAGCTACGGCAAGTCAATGGATGCACAGCCTGATCAGCTGTGTGTACCTGCATTCGGATTAGCCGGCGGGCCCCCTGTAGCACTGGAGTAACCAACTCTAGAGTGCAGTGTGCGGCGACAGCCTCAGTTCTGCAAAGCTTCAGTTGACATGTACGGTTGCAGCAATCTGTCTTGTGCAGAAGGCTCTAAACACAGCACAGCATCCATGTTCAGAAGAGCGCATCTAGAGTAACACCCTCTACAGGATCCATCCGTGAGTGCAGACAACACTATCTCACTGTGTGTGTGTGGCACTCCTGTTCCGAAGGATCTAGGTTTAGGCATTTAAGACGCAGGGGGCACGGCGCCACAGTTCGAACCGTGCCAACGAAGCTAAGAACTGCGGTGGGAGCACTCAAGGACGCTTGAGTGTGTACCTGCATTCGGATTAGCCAGTGGGCCCCCTGTGGCACTGGAAGAATCGAAATAAAGAAATAAAGATGTAACAACCAGCTAGCACAAACAGCATCCATCTAACTAAATATGACTGGTCTGCATGTGTGTGTGTGTGTAAGTGTGTGTAAGTGTGTGTAAGTGTGTGTAAGTGTGTGTAAGTGTGTAAGTGTGTAAGTNNGAACATCAGGAACCCCTTGAATACATCTGGTTTTCCTAACGTATGAGACTTCAGTCCTTGAAGACCCACAAGAACGAAGCCCCATTTGCCGATGCACCATTGGAACGCCCAATTGGCCTGGCAATGCCCTAACGTATGAGCCTTGAGATTCCGGAGACTCCCATGAAGAAGACCCCACTGATGACCCAGATTGCTGAAGCTGCCTTGGCTTTCAACACCCAGGCAGGATAGCTCCATGGAAGACCCTTGACATAGGAGCTCAGAAGTAGCTTCATCATCATTCAATCATTTAGCATTCCTGTACCACCCCTTTCGTTTGTTGTCCTGAAGCCATGGCAAATTTATCTTTTCATTTCCTACAACAAGACCGAGAACTCGATCAACGACCATCGACAGCGGTGCCATCGTCAGTTTCACTTTCGTATCCTACCAGAGTTCTCCAGAACAAGGTCAGCCTGCAGTACCTTTTATAGGAACCAGGTCTGTTGCAGCGTACAGTATCTTTTCAAGAACCAGGTCGATTGCAGCCTACAGTATCTCTTCCAGAACCAGGTCTTTTGCAACAGTCAGTATACCTTCAAGAGCCAGGCGTCCTACAAGTTTCTGCACCTCGTTTTTCACGTTCTGTTCGACCTAGTCAAGCCCCACATCTGTTACGACCCACTAGTTCACCAGCAGAGTCTTTAAGAAGTACACGTGGACGCAGAAGAAACACCAGTTTGTCTCGCAGTCGAAGCCGCAGACATACTCGGAGGAGATCGATTGTATCGCGCAGCTCCCCCTCCCACAGCCCAAGCACTACTCGCTTGTCGGCTGTTACCAATTCTTATCCTGAGCATCCTCATTATCCTGCTGTTCCAGTACCACAGCCCGTTACAAACCAACCGACCACACCTGTTGTTGCGCCGGCAGCAGCTTCACCTTTTCACCCACGACCACAGCTCATCCTTCCACAAGCTTCACCTTTTCATGCTTCCACCATTGCGAACACACCCACTCCACCTGCCCCTGGACACCATCGTGTTTCACCTGTTTCACCTCCACCCGCACCACCACCACCTTCTCCACCACCACCGCCTCAGAACATGATGCCAGTGAATACAGCGACAACGAGACCCGCACATCCTGTTTTGCCACCAAAGCCTGCACCTACACCGCCACCACCACCACCACCACTTCCACCTCCATCTTGCCCACCACCCACCACTGTTACTTCAACCACACCCTCACAGTCTATGCCACCTCCACCTGGGAACTTCACTGGAGCGATGACGACCTCCAACCTTGCACAGTGACAGTCATTAGCCATGCAGAATGCTGGTACGATTTCAGCATGTGTCGGAGGCCTCAAAAGGTGGGGTGAAGGTAGGTGGGATATTCCCCAATAATAGTCCTTATATAAGGGATCCTTGATCCTACCTACCTTCATCCCACCTTTTGGGGCCTCCGAATGTGGTCCTCAGGGAGTAGCAGCGGCACTGGCAATTCGCCAGGATCAGCTCACAGAAGATCTCTCAATCTTGCTATCCAACAGGATGCTCAGAACAATGAGTTTGCAGACTATTGGACAGTGCCTGACTTTCAGTCTTTCAAGCTTTATTCTGCTCGCCTTGCCTTTCTTGCAGCTGAGAGCCAACTGTGGACGAAGGTTCCTCGTGATGAGTTCACTAGATGTGTGCGGTTCTTTCTGCAGCTCGCACAGCGTCCCCCACCTACAGATGTATTCTCCTGGGATATTCCGCCGTCTGTACTCGTCAGTTTTTGCCAGGCCATTGTTACAGTGAAGTTTCCGTCCGGGAAGATTTTCAATATTCCAGGGAAAGTTTGGCTCCACAACAATGTTATCATGTGGCAGATCGACTCCAACAAGTTCCCTGGCCCAGCATTAACCGATTAACCGCGCTACCAACAGGCCACACTACATACCGCTGGTGGCACGGATGTAGTGAAGCTTGGCAAGAGTGGCAGAGTTTTCCGTACCTGCAACGAGACTGTCGGCATGAAACGCACTGAAACACCATTCGGATTCTTCGGCCGTGCAGCTTTCGAAGGGGAAGAGGACACAGTAGCAGCCAGCCTCACTTCAAAACTTGTTTTTCATGCAAAGAATCAGGGCGGTGTTATTGTATCCGGAGTCATGAACACTCTGCACGTGAAGTCACCAGCAGCCTCAACTTTCTCGGAAGTGCAGAACCTTCGAGACCACGAGCTGATCAAGTCTCCAAGCAAAGACAAGTGCTGGGCCATTCACGGATCTCCAGGTTCTATCTGATTTCTCCTGTTCGAGAACCTGAAGGTGAACAGTGGGGTCCGAATAGCCTGAAATGCTTTCTGCTGCTCCCGCACCTAAAGTCATTTTGGATAATAGCAGCATTGACCCTCAGCAGTATTTTGATACCGAAGTTCGAGTGCTATGTGCATGCACAGAGTGCTCTTGAAGTCGCCTTGTTCTACATGCTGTGTCATACCCTCTGTTTGTGCTGCTTTTGTAGGAAGCTCTCAAGCTGTAGCCTGCAGTCTTTTAAACATGGCCGGAAGCAGTCGTGACCATGAACGGGGAGCCCATCTTCCTGACGAACTTAGTGATATTCTACAATCTCTGTCTGAAAGACAAACCAACATCTTGTACCATGCGCTGACTAACAACCATGTCCGCGGATATTTCCTTGACATGTTGCAGAACAGAGTCGTTGAGATTGCTGAAAACCATGTACACAGAGCCCGCTCTGATGAAGACCGAGATCACAATCGAGCACCGATTCCACGCAAAGCTATGCCAAAACTAGGACCACCAACTACAGGTACAGTGTCCCTAAGGCCCTCGACTGATGTGGCACCATACAGGCCCCCTTCGTCCAGCATCATGTAGCGCTCGAACGCTGTGAACTACATCATTCCGCCACCATGATCGCCACCTCCGACATCACCACCACCTGAGGCTGAAGCTCCTGTACCTAGTTCTAGTGGTTCTATTTCGGTGAAAGCTTTTTGCGCCAAGGCATCTTGTACTGCTACATTTCCTGATCTCATTCCTCGTAGCACTTTGCGACGAAATAGTAGGAGCCGCTCTCGCAGCAGATCTTCCTCGGTGTCTCATCTGTCTTGAAGGAGTGATTGTGCGCTGCATACATTGCTGAGAAACTACATGAGTGATTGCGATGGTTACTGCAGAGAATTTGCATCACCTTTCATGTCACATGTCGATGTATCAGCTTTTGCAGTTTTCATAACAAGCTTGTCATCCGCCCCAACCTTTCACTTCCATCACCATGGCTTACTCATCGTGGTGGTCATCTTCATCTTGGGAGTCGGACTGGAAAGCTACAGGAACACGTCAGGATCAAAAGTGGAGCCATACTTGGACCCCAACTAAGACCTCCAAATGCAACGAGGACCCCAAGCACCAGGATGCCAAGTACCAGGATTGGAACAGCCCCACAGGTTTCAAAACCACTCATGGCTTACCATCATCCTTCGTTCAGAGCAAGAGTCACCTGGACAGTCGTGAAACCTACGGCAAAACATTGCTCCGCAAGATTGCCCCGACAGCCTGGAGTTCCAAATATGGCCTGGCTGGTCAGAACATTGAGCAGGTTAAGCTTGTCGACCTTGTTTGGCGAGGATGGGAGAATCAACACCTTCGTGCTCTTTCCCATGGAAGTTATATGAGCCTGATCGTTTGTAGTAAGGTCAATGAGGCTGTACTTCTGCAAGCTGTTCTTGCCATCGTTCGTGAAAAGAAGTGGGACCTAGTTGATCTTGCTAGCCATTTCTGTAAGACCCAGAGTGTTGCTGAGGCTTCAAAGTCTCACCCCACCGTTGAAGAAGTCAAGGTTCATCAGGCTCAAGCACTTGCCAAGTTTCTGATTGAACAGCTAGAACCTTTTGCATCCAACATGTCTTCGTCATCTTCTTCTGCTCAGCAAGAGATTGAATCTCTTCGTGCACAGCTGGAAGCAGAGAAGGCTCGCAACAGCAAGAATGCTGAGGACCCACAGCCGCTTAAGCGCCGTCGACTGCAAGAGAAGCAAGAGGCACCATTGCCTTTTGTGATGAAAAAGGATCTCGTTGATCGTGCAGTTAATCCCGAAAAACTGGGCGAACGAGTTTTGCTCAATCAGACCTTGGGCCACACCAAGCAGAATATTACAGCCTGGGTCAAGCGTCTGAAGCAGACGATTGGTGCAGCCAAACATGATGAGCTCATGGCCGCAATTGCTCGTGCCCCTGAGATTCAAAAGGGCCTTCCCAAAGACCGCATCCATCTGTTGCGCGACAAATTGTCGCACCTCGGATGTACTGTTGCTCTCGTGCCCAAGATCCGGGGACCCGAGCTCATCACAATTCTGCTTGCGGCCACCGCACTTTGTGATGTCTGATTAGGTACACAAGACAATGTGCAGCTTCCCGACAACTCGAGAGTAATCACGCGTGGTTTGATGATTCTATTACACTTCGTATTTGATGTCAGTGAATATATGGCCTTGCGAGTTCCTACCAGAGTACTTGCGGCATTCAGCTTGGTACAACCCATTTTTTGAAGCAGTTGTCGTGCATTGCATATTCATACCTAGAGACGGAGAAGTCTTCATTTGCAAGGACTCAGTTTGTTGGAGTTCTCATCACTTTTCGAACAAAGCAACACAGTCTACATTCTCCTGATGCCTTTGGTGGAACAGCGTGGATGGAATCATGCATTTGGTGCTCCTCTACAGCGTCGCAAGTTCTACGTTGGGTCTACTTCGGTTTCGGCTCACTCTCGACAGGATGCTCGACTTCGCAAGTTTCGTTTGCTACAACGGGGAGATTTCTGCAATGCTGAGTTGATGTTACATTTCTTTCATACCCGTGGTGATCTTGTTGAAGCTGTTGTCATACCTATTCACACCTATGAGACTTTACATGAGGCCAGAGCTGCGGAATATTCGTTAATGTATTCATTCTTGGAAGCCTTAGTTGAATGCCCCCTGGATGGTTCGACTTAATCCCACGTGCACCACTCGATTTGCTCAGCTTTTTACAAAGCGACTCTGGCTTAAAGTGCGTCGCAAACTTCGTACCTTGGGACTACTCCGGCTATATGAAAAACACCTTGCTCGAAACTTATGACAACTGGCTATTGTTGATGAACATTGCCAATGGCGGCATGAAAGCTCTTCAAACTGAGAAGCGGCTTAGAAGTGCAGAATTTCATCATCATCATCATCATCATCAAGTTTATGCGCTTTATCGTATGTGCAACCTCTTAGATGACCCACCCCAGACGGCTGTGCGTTCTGTTCTTCGACGCATTCTCAACTTTCGTCATTGTGCCATTCCCCGTGGTCCCAAACCCTTGGTCTTACCTTTGCTTGCCCATGAATCTTTTCAGACAGCTGTTGAACGTTGGATCAGTGGCATCATTGTCCGCTCCAAGGAGTACATGATTGCGTTCCACCTTCCTCATAATCAGTGCGTAGCTGGTAAACATCAATCATTGCGAGACGTTATTTACAACAACATTGCTCTTGCTGAACAATGGACATGGGATTCACCCCCCCCCCCCCCACCATGCAATTGTGCTGCACTACGACTTCAACATCCTGATGCTCATACTGTTGACGGACACATTGCTTCGCCATTGTCTCACTTCAGCTCTTCCAAACGACTGCGACGCCTTTTGCAGTACTCCATGGACTCACAGCTGTTCCCGAACTTGTATCATTACATGATTTCTACGTGGCCTGTTGTTCAACGTTGGTTATCTCATCATAATGTCTTTACTGTCTCGTATGAGGATTGGAAGATCTTTATTCTGCAAGAACGGACGCAACACAAAGATGCTGCGTTTACCCGACTGAAGTACAAAGATGCCGTCTTTATCAAGAATTCTTTACGCGGACTTTTCTACATGGTCGAGATCATGCCATCACTCGCGGACATGCTTTTTGTCAGCGATTCGTGTGGCAAACTTACAAGGCCACCTTTGGTGACACGCAGATCTATCAGCAACTACCTATGCAGCCTTTACAAGCGGATGAATTTCTCCGTGCAACTTGCTCTCGACCTTTTCTACGACGCTACAAGTGGGGAATTAAATTTCGTACCTCAAGTCTCCCCATTGCATACCTGTTGCTTAAACAGAGGAAGGACTTCAAAGGCGCCAGGCCCATCATCTCATACATTCATTTCCTGTATGCAAAGCTTTTTCGCGCCACGGCTAGTGCATTGGAAGTCATCATGCGTGCCACCTGTCCTCGTTCCTTTGGTCTTCATACTCTTCCTTCCATTCTACAGGAGCTTACCATGTTTCTTCAGCAGCTTCCGAATGATGCACATGCAGTAGTCTTCAATCAAGATCTGGTGGGATGCTACTTCCATTCCAGTTTATCGCATCCTCAATGCCGTTCGTTGGGCTGTTAATGCTGCTAATGAATATTGCACGCAGCAGAAGTCTGACGTTGACAGCATTTCTTTCTCCGTCAATCTTCAAGAACAGGACACTAATTAAACTACGTATTTGGCATGGACGTCCGAGAAAGGCAGCAAAACGCACTGTCCTTATGCATCTCGCTGACATTGTGGACATCTGTGAACTTAGCTGCGATGCCAGTGTCTTTTCCGTTATGCACAAAAGTTTTTAGACAATGTCGAGGAGCTACCATTGGCAATCAAATTTCTCCTATGCTTGCTGGACTGACTGTGCCCATTGAGGAAAAGATCTATGTCCGTCATCTTCAAAGTTTCTTTGATACCAACCAGGCCCTTTTCTTTTGCACCCGATATGTTGACAACCGCCTTGTGATCGTCTCTGACAAGATTATTACTGATTACCGACTTCAGCATTTTCTTTGTAACAACTTCTATCAGTATCCGTGTGGAGCTTGAACATGTTACTAGCACCGATGCCTTCGAAGAATTTCTTGGGTTTGACCTTCAGCTCAATCATCATCGGCTACAATTACTGCTACGACCAGATTTATGGAGATTCGCGAACCTAACGGTGCCGGCCCCGAAAGACATCGTACTGGAGCTTTTCAATGTGCTAGAATTCATGATGAACGTCATGTTTGGTCTCCTCATATTCGGGATGAACAGTTACGTCGACTTCGACAGAATTTTGCCGCTGCCGATTATCATCATCTCTAATGTATCATTTACAACTGAGTGCCTTGTTCGTTTGTTTCAGCAAGCTTTGGCTCTTTTCGTTCTTACTTTTTAGCCATGTGAGCCGACTCCATGGGTTCAGCTCATGATCCACTTCTACCACTTCAACGGTGGATTCAGTATACTCAGACGGAGCTACAACATGTTCGAGCTGACTTGCAACATCGCTGTGACGAAGACACTGCGATCCGTCGCATTCAGCAAGCACAACTCGATTCACTACAGGTACAAACCGTGACCTAGCTCAACAGCAGTCTGAGATCTCCGAACAAGTTACTGCGATTGCTAACACCATGGCAGAGTTGTTTCACCAAGCTAGCATTTTCCGACAAACTGTTAATCAAACAATGAATGATGTACTTCGACACTTTGACAGCCCTCCTGTTTTACCTCCCACAAAGCTTGCAGCAACCCAACCGGAGTTTCACTCATCTTGAATCGCCTCACCCTGGCATTAACACATTGGGTAGCCTTCAAAAGAACTCACTGTGGCTACTTAACTCTCGCATCGCATTGCGTTCCTGATGTTGCGTGTCTGCAGCCTTTCTTCTTACTAATATTTGTGCGATCTACCTTTATCCTTTGGTGTTTTGTCATGCTTGTCTTTCGAAAGCCTTCTGCAATTTTCACTGCTATAACAGATGCAAATATGGAGTCTTGATTAGTTTCACCCGGAGTTGAAGCTTTCCATCTGCAAGGCTAAAATGTGTTGATACTGCACTGCTTGTGGATAATCTACCGGGTTTTTCCCGATTGTGTGTGTGGCACTCGTGTTCCGAAGGATCTAGCTTTAGGCATTTAAGACGCAGGGGGCACGGCGCCACAGTTCGAGCCATGCCAACGAAGGTAAGAACTGTGGTGGAAGCACCCAAGGACGCTTGAGCGTGTACCTGCATTCGGATTAGCAAGTGGGCCCGCTGTGGCACTGGAAGAATCAGAAATGGTGGTGTAGATGACAAGCGCAAACAGCATCCATGTAAGTAAGGATGACTGGTCTGCAAGTGTGTGTGTGTGTGTGCGTGCGCGTAGGTGGGTAGGTGGGTGGGTGGGTGGGTGGGTGGGTGGGTGGGTGGGTGGCAGGCGGGGGGGTGGGTGGGCGGGCGGGCGGGCGCGGGCGGGCAGGCGGGCGGGCGGGCGGGCGTGCGTGCGTGCATGTGTGCAACACGTGTGCACAAGGTACTTACATACATCTAAACATGCGGAGATTTAAATAGATATTTTATATTACCTCCGTGGCCCGTGGCCCGAGCCCGCCCTCCACATGCTTGAAAGTGGCCACCGTTCAATAGATAAGAACTAGACTCTTCTTACTTCAATATACTTGGAATATTACGAACTAGCACGATCTCACTGATCAGCATCGTAAGCTCTCTTCATCGGGCTTGCTGCCCTCCAGGTCGCCGTTCTGATGCGAACCTATTTGTCGTCGGACTTCCGAGTAGGATTGCCAGAGCTGTCTTCACGTTCTGCATCCTAGAAACAAAGTTTCACCATAGTGATTTCTGTTAGGGCCTAGTTAGGGGCGCGTATATCAAAAGCTCAACAAATTTGGATCGCTGCGACGAATGTAGCCACAATCTCCATGTCTCCTCGAAACACAAAGAAATCAGGCCTTAAGCGGCTGCAGCTTGCCGGGGCATTGCCACGAGCCGGAATCCCCCACGTCAATTGAAGGTCATTGGTCGAGGCTTCGGGAGAGAAATTGCTCCAGAAGAAGTCTGCAGCTATAGCGGCCACATTTTGCAAATGCGTGAACACACCCAAAAGCTGGAAATCAGAGTGTTGCCATCGTGGCCAACGTTCTAGGTTGCTCGAGACTTGCTTCTTTATCGGTATGCTGGGTTTACGAGGTTGCTCCGTTTCTTTTGATTCTTCGGAACGCAGCATTGGGCATTCCCAATTCGACGGATCAAAGCTTAGCAATTCTCAGAGGTGGGGACGCATTCTGTTGGAAGGTGAGCATGTTCTAAGTTAAGGAATGGTTTGGGAAAATTGCTGTGCTTGTTATCGGAGTGGCCTCTGATGGCCTCTGCGAAGTCCACACACCGCAACGAATCCGAAGCATCATGCTCTAGAGGGCGGAGGGGAGCCACGCACAGGGCCCAGGCCATCATAGTCCACGGTTTCCTGGCAGGGCAGACGCAAACAGTTCAGCCATACTGGTCAGCATATTCACCATCGCTGTAAAATCTAGTCTCCCACCTTGCTGCATTTTGCTCTCAGCAGAACTTTGACCACTTGCGCGTGGTTGTGCATGGCGGCTAAGTGAAGTGGTATCCGACCTCAGTGACGGAACGTCTCTCAGCACTGGGGAGATCTGTGACGGCACCAAGCATCTGAGTGGGTCTTCTCCCTGCTCTACTGAGGCCTGCAAATGTGAGGCTAAACGCGCTCTTCAGGTACCTTGAGGCTCGTGCATGGTCAGGCACGCACCCCAATTTACGTCAAACAACAGCTTTTCGGACACCCTTTTTTGGACGCCGTCAGAACCTCCCCCAGCTGTATCAGGATCCCGACCACTGCCATCTGCGGCATCCTGCATCTTTGCTCGTCCGAACGGCGCAAAGGCAAGAGGCTGCAATGCGATGTGCTGCATATTGCAAGTCTGCGAGCCAAACAAAGGCCTACGGTGATCTCGGCGCCTTCCCGTCGATGAGCAGCTGGACGATGTGAGCACGTCCCTTGCTAGAGGCCAAATGAATAGGCGCGTTGCCTTAGAATGTTCAGGCTCGGAATGCATCTGGCTACACGGGCTGCGAAGCCAACAGCACCCTAAGCCTGCAACCAAACGCTCTAAATGCCCCAACCAACCACCTGTTGCGATCAAACACACGACTGCTTTGTTCAGTCTACGTCTTGTAGAACTCCTGCCGCTGAGGTGGTATGATCCAAGCCAGTCAACGATTCAAACGTCCTGTCAAGGCAGCTACTCAACGCAATGATGTTGAAGATATATTCCACATCCATGCCTCGTAACCCCCCTTCTTCTAAGAACGCACGCACCACTGGCAAAATGCTTCTACTACGGTTGCTCTGCCTGTGCACATAGTCCATGTGATGATGGCTAAACCCAAATCAAACAAAATAGAATAGAATAGATTAGAGTTAATTTAGCTTGGGGTCGGAAAACGACCCCTGTGTTTTGCAAGCTTTATGAATAAGTCTATGGCATTCCCTGGTCAATCAAGAAACCCATCGAAGCCAAAACCAATTCAACGATAGCAACCAAAATTCCCAAAGTACCACAACATCTAAAACCCTGGAGGAAATTTAAGGCAGAGAAACCAAGAAAAACAAAGTCATTAACCTCAAAATGCCCAAATTTATGGAGGATACCCAAAATCAAAAGCACTGACCAAAGAACCCAAAACAAAACAAAACCAAAGCAGCATTGGAGATTTCAGATTTCAAGCCAACGAAACAAACGAACCAAACAAAACAAAACAAAATCATGTTGTGTCTTTGATTTTTTTGTGTTGGGTCTCTTCTTGTAGTTTGGATCTTTTGGTTTTGGTGCGTTCGGCTCGTTTGGCTCTTTGGGTTTTTGGTTTTGGACCTCCTCTCAGACCTTGATTTTCCTTGGTTTTGGTTATTGTTGGTTCTTTTGGTTTTGCTTTTTTTGGCTCTGGATCTCCTCTGGGAGTTTGGTTCTTTCATGTTCTTTTGGTTTTGGTGTGTTTGGTTCGGTTGGTTCCTTGTTTTTTTGGGTTTGGATTTCCTCTCAGATCTTGTTTTCCTTGGTTTTGGTTATTGTTGGTTCTTTTGGTTTTGAATTCTTTGGTTTTGGATCTTTTGGATTTTCTCCTGGATTTTGGGTTTTCGGCAGTGGCACACAGCGGGGCCGTCGGCGACCGCTCGCACCAGCACTAGTAACCCTTTTTCGCCATGTACTTTATCCGCCCTCCACCTAATCCTCCCCCCTGTCTCCTCGCAGTGCGCACAGGAACACAAGCAACGACGCGGGTGGCTCTTTTACTACAGGTGCACAGCTGTAGATCGTACTTTGCTAGAACTTTGAGCAACAGGCATGGACCAGCATGGATACATGCAGGCAGGCACAAATTTAAAGCACGTAAGGCTGCATGGCCGTGAAGTCGGCATTCTACATTGCTTGTTATGGCCCAAACGAATTGAGTGCGGAGCATGTAAGAGCTACAAATTGTGACTTTCGACAATCTATACATCCTCAGCCTGGAGAGACAGCTTATGAAAAGAGCAGAACTCGCACACAAGCGCAAACGCATCTTCGGTCAAACTCTTTGTTCAAAAAGACTGCCCACATGTTCAGTTCCCTCTCCAGATGGAAGACTTACTGCACAAAAAATGTAGAGCTTAGCTCCACTTGATGCCAGCAATAGCATCGATTGCGCTTTGCGGAGAAATCGCACTTGATTCTGATTAGAGTATCTTCTCCAGTGAGAAGTATTTCCTTTGTCTTTTTTGGGCACATGATGAAGGAAGTCCCTCTTCCTGAGAAAAGCATCTCCCTTAGAAATGGACAAACGCACTACAGAGGGATACTTAGGGGATACTTTCTCCTGTGAGAAGCAGTCCGTGAAACGTCAGAACCACGTCAGTTCTTGCCCGTGGACTTGTCCTTGCTTTTGCCCTTGCAGGCCTTGTCAACATTCCACCTTCTGCCTTCCCACCAAGAGGTTGTGCGGGTTCGGCTGGACGTTGCGAGCCAGAAGCGGTTGGAGAGCTTGTTTCCGTAGGTGTCGGCTCGACACAGTAGAAGAATTGCAATCACAGAGCAACAGGAATGAAAAGCAATACAGCGCAGAGAACATAGACAATGCATATTCCACACAGCAACAGACAATGTGGCATCAGCAAAAGGCAGGCTCACAGCCATGACAAATAAACGTGCACAAGTAAGAAGCCAATCGAAACTATGTACTATTCCGTCCAAAACGGGAACAAGCTAGCGCAACCCACAAAGGACAAATAAAGAAAAGATAGGACAATTGTAGAGAACGCACCAATCTTCCGAAGCTCAGCAATGACACCCGTTTTGGTCCTTTTCCGACAGTTTTCCTGCTCCTCCCCCGCTCACGGAGTGGGTTGTGTCACAGTGTTGCTCTGTTAAAATGACTCAGGTACTGGCACTGCTTCTAACCAATCAAGCTTCTTGGCTCGCATGGGCTGACCCAGCCAGTTAAACACGCACAAGCAACATGAATCCGCCACTGAGTCCCCGCCACCGAATCCTCCTCCCTGCAGTCCAAAAGTCCAGTGACGCCCGCTTTTGATCCAATTTCGAGACTCAGTCCCTGAGCTGAAGACTAGGAGACACATGCTGCCACCACAGTCAGGCCGAGGGCGGCGTGCTCTTAGAATTAGTTTGCAAAGAAGATAAACGAACGCGCCGAACTAACTGAAATAAAAGCAAATGATCGCACGAAGCCAGGAACAACATTACTTATGCTGTGTTTACGAAGGAGCGTTGCGAACCTGTTTGCTTAATTTCGGCTAGTTCAACACAATGAGATGAAGAGCAAGTATGATTTCACTAAGCGAAAGACTAAGAAACAAGGAGCCACGCTTTGCTCCCTACTCCTTTTTTTGTGGTGTGACGAGATGAACGACATGAAGACAGAACCCCAGAAGGTACAAATATACATTCAACAACAAAAGCAGTGAAACCATCGCTTTAGTGTTTTGTCTAATTGCCATATTTTGAGCCTTTTGGCAATGAAGTGAGCCAAAGAAGAGAACGGGACGTAGGGGTGATTTCATCATATTAACCTGGCTCTTGTTCACCCGCATTTCTATCACTAGTTAAAAACCTGAACTCATAAAGGCCCAGGAATTTAGTATGTATGTTTGGAACGAATCTTCAGAATCTCCGGACATTGGTACCAGTCCTTGGTTGGAGGAATGGAATTTTTCCTTTCATGACATAAAAACTGTATCTCCATAGAAACAGAACTTCTAGAATATTGACCATTACATTGCATACCGTCCTACGATCTGGTATAAAATTACGCCTGGCCTGTTTGCAGGATTTAGTAACTATTTAGTGCCTATCTTTCAGGCTTCTCAAAACTAGATTTAGCATAGAATGGAATAGAATAGATGAATAGCATTAAATAGAATGTAAACTGAAATCTAGTATAATGCAGCATAAGCATAGTTATATAAGTTGCATACGCAACAAAATAAACAATCATCCCCAATGACCGATAATGTTCCAATCCTCGCACGCCGAGCGAGCCAAGCAGCGCTCGGCGTCGTAAATGTCCTGCTTCGTGCTGGCGGTGTCAGCTTGCTGGCGTAGGCTTCAAGAGTTGCGTTTGAGGATCCCTGAAGAATGGTGCACAACTTAGGACAAAGAGTCAGATGAGTCACTTCAGAGGCGTGCTTCACATTGCTGGCCGTGTGCGTGAACTTCGTGGCCAACGTGACCAAGGCTCAACACTCAGTGGTTGCATTGGCTTTGGACCACCTGAAGAATCATTTGTCAAAACCGCTACCTTGCTGGGCGAGCCGGCAGTTTTGTGCTTGTGGGCTCAGGTCAGAAGCCTCCTGTTGTGGGGTGGCTGAGATGGGTTGAGGCTTTACCAGCTGTCGCGTGAAGGCGTGGGCGGTTTCGAATGAGTGAAATTCCGAAGCAGGCTCAAGCGATACTCCATAACGTTTAAAGCAAAAGGCACCGAGAGCAGAAACAAGGCCGTGCAATCATGGAGCATTCGCCTGACTTGCTATCCTTATAGGTAGCCTTGTTCATCCCTCACGCTTGAACTTGTGAAGCGGCTACTCGGAGCACTGAATTGCTTCGGTCGCTGCGCCTGTGGCGCATCGTTTGACACCAAAGTCTCGACAACTTGGGCATTGCCACAAGCAGCTGCCAAATGCAGCGGCGTTTCACCTCGCAGTGTGCCGTTCACAGTCACATGAGAGCCGGTGTCGGAACTCATTCTCGAAAACTCTTGGTCTCACTTACATCATCAGACTGGCAGCACTCTCAGGCAACAGCCTTTATGTGTCGTGGCTTCCTAGCGCAAATGCAAACCACACAGTCCACGTTTAATTGGCAGCGCTCGACCATCTTGCCACTCTGCAACTATCCAACTGCCCTTAGGCGCAACAAGCGCGCATCCAAGCAGAACTCTGCAAGCAAACAACGGCATGGAAACACAAACTCTCAAGATCCACATGGTTCCTGCGCGGCTTTCTTGTCCAGCAACTCTTTCACAACTTCATCTTGATCCATCTGTGCAGCATGGTGTAGCGGCGTCGCACCTTCAGGCAATCGTGCAATCAGAAGCGCACTCTTCGAACGTTCGGTCTCAGCGTCTGCCAAGCCCCGTGCCTTTCTTATCTGTGGCCTCCTGCGTCGCATTCTGGGCACTCACACGGTGCGGTCATGGCACCGCTTGCTCACAAACTTGGCTAGCCTTGTTGGCGCGGTCCGAGTCCAGGAGAAACTTCAATGCTGGAATGTGGCCGGTTTGTGCTGCCAAGTGTAGGGCTGTTTCACCTCGAGGCCACATGTCACCAAAAAAGGCTCGACGGTATAACCCGGCACTCCGTACAGGAGTCTGCCGCGTCCCAGTACGTACGCTTGAAACCGAAACTAATGACACAGGCCTAAATCCCGAATCCCCAAAGCCTGAAGCGTAATTAGGCCTGCAAACCCAGACTCCTCAGAAGCATGATTTCTGTGGGAAGCTTGACAAGTTGACGCACCTGTCGGGCACTGAACTGAGACCCATACCATAGCGGTTGGTTTCTTCCTGAAAACAGAGGTTGAGAAGCCAAGAAACTTCACATGCTGCAAACATTGCAAGGGTGACTAAGACTTGCTTCGTGCATCTCTGCAGAACTTCTATTTTCTAATGCAAAACATCATGCACTGTACACAATACGCATTGCCTGCAAAGACCGGTGCCTGATTTGCTCTCATGCTCAACAGGAACTTCGCGATCTTGATATGTTCTTCTTGAACCATTTGGTTCTGCTGCTTCTTGCCGGCTCGGGCGACAAAATGCAAAGGGAGGTCACCTGGTGGGCGAAACGGTCATGGCTACCAATGTTGAGCGATCGTTGGGAGAGCAGCTATATGCGCTGAACATATCCCAGACTGCGGCACGAGCCCAAAAATGGAGCGCTGTATACTCTGAGGCAGTCACCATTTTTTGTTTTGTCTGAATTGAGATTGACCACCTGGCCAAACTCTCACAGCATCCCAGAAGGTTCAGAATGGAAGGTGCACTTTGTGACGTCGCCCCGCCCCTGCCTCGAACCGCAACTGCGCAGGGCCCACTACTTGGCCAGATTCCAGCACTACGACTGCATCTTCCTGTCAAGAAATGAAATCTGCATTCTTGGACCCCCCCCCTCCCGCCCCCAACCCTTCCCCACTTTCGATACGTGCCTGGGGGACCATCTGGACCGCATCTTTACTCACCCAGGCATGGCCCTCCTCGAGTCCGACGCGAACTTGGTTGCCGATGTCGTCCACTTCCAAGACGGTGACGACGCTGCCGTCATAGTGAAGTTCTGCAGCACGGTCAGCCGGCAGACGGAGTTCCGCACGTCCTCCTGCGACGACCTGCACTTTCAATACCCTCACTCCCCGGACTTCAAAAGTGCAGGCGGGAAAATGCAAAATCTGACCTACGTCCCCCACCTCCTGCTGCACTTCTGCCACCTGGACCATTTGGCCATTATAGCTGTACCACTCTCCAGCACGAACCTCCTGCGTGCAAAACATGGAAAAGCAAGAGGAAGAATCCGACATCCGGAAAAGATCCAGTCTTTCGAGGAATCGAATCTACGCGGTAGCCACATCATGCCACCTCAAGGTCTATGTCCAGTGCCGTGCAGACCATCCATTTGTCCTGGTTCACCAAACTCTTCACACTGTCGAGCTTGCCATCTCTGACTCTTTGGTGGATTTTGCACAGACCTGACTGCAAGAATGAATAAAGAGAGGCGCAGAAATTGACAAAAAGAGTGAGTGAGAGTGTGAGTGAGTGA
>CAJNJA010006523.1:0-16832 GCA_905231915.1 Symbiodinium necroappetens
AAGGCGAAGCACACGGGCCTGAGGGGTTCCACGGTTGAGGGTTTAGGGCTTCAGGGAGATCAAACCCTAAACCCTAAACCCTAAACCTTAAACCCTAAACCCTAAACCCTAAACCCCTTAAACCCTAAGCCCGTTCCTATGAAATTTGACCCTCAAGTCTCCCTACAACGTAAAAAAGCAGGGCTTAAATAACTACCACTACTATTTTTTTGGTGGAGGGGGGGGGGGGCTGGGGTGTCCTTGTTACATTTATAGTATAATGGGCCCCCAAACCCCATTCTATTTATTATTTGGGTGGGTTCCCCAAAACCCTACTCCAAATGTTACACGGGTTCCGGTGGCTAGTAGCTTGTGTTGCTTCTCGGCTACTGTCGTTACTGTTGACATTGGCCTTTCACTGCAAAAGCAAGCAAAGTAATCATGAGGCCAGCGTGCTCAGACTTCATGTCCGAGAAATCAAATTTCCGGAATTTCTCAGTCGCCAGCATAAGGTAGGGGCCTCAATAATTAGCAATATTAATTTTGGGCGGTTCCTTACAAGAACTGTAGCATAACGGGCCCCAAAAACCCTACTCTAATTATTAAGGCCCCTATATTAGCCCTGCGTACTCCGTGAGTCCATCCTGCAAGTCCATGCGCCGATCTCTGGAGAGATCTTTGCGAGTGGGGTTTAGGGTTTAGGGTTCCTTTGTGTACACTCCATAGTGCAGCTAGTCTGGGTTCTTGTTAGGGGATTGAATTTAATTGAATTTACCATAACAAACCATTTTATTTACTATAGATCCCCATTATGGTAACTTAAATAGAGGCCCTTAACAAGAACTCAGTACTACATGCTCCGGGGTCAGCGAGCAAACTCGGCCACTGAATCTCACCCTTATTGCGACCAAACCTGGCGCTTCATCCTCCTGCCGCAGCAGATGCTCCTGGGCCCTTTCGAATGTTATGGGAGTTTCAGAAAAGTAGGGTACCTTATTTTGGGGTCCTTATAATAAGGAGCTACTATTTAGGGTACTATATTAGGGTCCCCTATTTTCGGAAACCCCCTTATTGCTGCTAACCCTGAACCCAAACCCCAAACCGGCTGCAAAGTCCATGAAAGTCTGGGGTTCCGGGCTACGGTAACCGGGTTCAGCAGGGCTCCGGGATTGGGGCTCAGGGCTTCGAGGTTCGTAAGGGTTTGGGGATCGGGTTTTTAAGAGATTCGGGTAAAAAATATGGGATTGTGGATGTACCCATAGGCTCCATAGTAGCTCCTTTTGGGGATTACTTCTTTGGATCCTAAGTATAAGCCCACAAAAGGAACTACTTTGGAGGCCATGGGTAGTATTTAGGGTCTGGGATTTCAAGCCATGATGGAAAGCCGCAAATGCTAGACCCCGCAACATGCAAAAGACTCCAAACCCCCAAATGTAAAGACCGCAATCGCAAACAACAACCTCAACCCTGTGTTATGAAACCTGAGCCCCCTAAAGTCAAAACCCTAAACCCTAAAACTTGACACCCTGAACCCCGAACCCTAAACCCCGAGCCCTAGAGTATCCCTTTGAAAGGGGGCCCAGAATATCGAACCCTATAGTACCCTTTGAAGCAGCCCCGAAAAAAAAAAAGAAAACTCAACTCACGGCGGCTGCGCCGATGTTCAGGGGCGCGTTGATCAGCCGGGCCATGGGCTGGGCTAGGTCCGTCCAGACGCCCATGATGTCCTGAAGACTTCCGGATAGGTTTAGGGTTTAAGGCTTTGCGTTTAGGGTTTAGGGTTTGGGGTTTAGTTTAGGGCTTAGGGCTTAGGGTTTAGGGTTAAAGGATCATGAGACTTAGTAACGAGGGTTATACGTAAGCTAACTGTACTTCTAACGACTTATGACTCCAATTAAGGGGCTCTTAACCTTACTTACTAAGTCCCATGATCCTTTAATTTACGGAGGGCTTAGCGGCTTTAGGGCTTAGGGTTTAAGGTTTGGGGATTGGGGTTTGAGGTTTAAGGTGCTGATTTTTTTTCTGCTTGATCATCGGTTGGGCACGTCACACTGCCCACATGAGTTAGTGCCAAAGCAAACGATTTGACCATTCGTCTTCACCGCACAAGTAAAAGAGTTGCCCGCAGACACTGCCAAAACGGGGCCCAAATCTGCTGGTACGTCACACTGCCCGCATGCGTTGTCTCCAAAGCATACCAGCTTACCATCCGCCCTCACTGCGCAGGCATGACAACGGCCCGCTGACACTGCCAAAACGGGGCCCAAACCTGCTGGCACGTCACACTCCTCGAAAGCATTGTCTCCAAAGCATACCAGCTGACCATCTGTCCGCAATGCGCAAGTATGGCAATGGCCGGCTGACACTGCCAAAACTGGGCCCAAATCTGCGGGCACATCACACTCCCCAAACCGGTTGTCTCCGAAGCAAACAAGTTGACCATTCGTCTGCACCGCACAAGTATGTGTGGTGCCGGCTGACGCGACCAAAACTGCGCCTAGATCTGCTGGCACATCACACTCCCCGAACTCGTTCGCACCGAAGCATACGAGCTGACCATTCGTCCGCACCGCACAAGTATTCGCGCGACCTGCTGACACTGCCAAAACGGGGCCCAAATCTGCTGGCACATCACACTCCCCGCGTGACCGATTTCCAAAACAGACGAGCCGGCCATCTGCCTGCACTGTGCAAGTATGACAATGGCCTGCTGACACTGACGATACTGGTCCTAAATCTGCCGGCACATCACACTCCCCGAACATGTTCTCTCCAAAGCACTCGAGCTGACCATCTGTCCGCAACACGCAAGTGTGCAAAAAGCCCGTTGATATTGCGAAAGCTGGTGCATTTTCCGTTGGCAGTTCACGCTCAGCATGAACATTGCGATACTGCCTGCCTGACATTCCAATAGTATCGGACTTTCCATAAAACTTGAAAGCTCGTAATCCGAGGCGTTGAAGCCGTGGCAAAGCTATACGTGATGGACTCAGCACCGGAACACTCCGGGAGCCAGGGCGGACTGAAAAAAACGACTGAGTTGGCGGCCTGGATGTGCGGGAGCATGCGGCAAGGCCAGCTCGCATGGCTACTGGGACTGGGACTTGCACGTAGGGTTTAGGTTTCAATAAACCCTCAATGGTTTAGGGCTTATAGGGTTTAGGGTTTAGGGTTTAGGGTTGAGGGCTTGGGTTTACTTGCACGTACTTGGAGGTTCATGGGACTTAGTAAGTAGGGTCATACTTAAAGGCAACTATATTTATATTTGCTTATAACCCCAATTCAGGGACTTATAACCTTACTTACTAAGTCCCATGATCCTCCAAGTATGGTTTAGGTTTCAGGGTTGAGGTTTCGGGTATACGGTTGAGGGTTTGGGGTTAGGGCTTCGGGCTTAGAAGGGAGGATCCAAGCAAGAGTACTCTATAAGGGCTAAATGAGCAACATCATGGCCAGAGGCAAGACAAGCTCGGAATGGCAAGTCACAGCGACGCTCTGTGCAGCAGCACCGTAGCCAGACTGACGGTGTTAACTACCGACACCCTGCTGATAGCTGGAAGCTTCTTGACTTGTTGCCTTGTTCTTCAAACCCGATCACCCAATCATCGACATCCTAAACCCTAAACCCTAAAATGTTATGCTGTGGGCCGCTGGTAGAAGTAGGCCACAATGGTCGCCGAGGTGGAGCTTCGTCTGAACTGGGGGCTTGACGAGTAGAACCGAGTTTAGAGCCTATGTTGAGGGTTTAGGGTTTAGGGGCCGGAGATACTGCTGCCAATTTTTCCGCCTGCCCTGCAGCTCTTGCAGATACCTAGACTTTTGACCTCTTCGAAGAGATAGGTTTAGAGTTCAGGGTTTAGGGTTTAGGATTTAGGGTTTAGGGAGTGGGGATTCGAGACCCTGTAGTAAGAGTTCGCTGAACCCCGACACCCGAGACCCTCCATCCCATAATTGGCTTAGGGCTTTGAGGGTTTAGGGTTTAGGGTTTCGGGTTTAGGGTTTAGGGCTTATAATAATGCCATATATCTGTCCCCGCACGCGCAAAGATCCACGGATGCAGGCTCTTCGGAGATTGAAAATGGCGTGGGCTGAGCGATTTCATGTTTGCAGATCTCACAAACCAGGGGCCCCACAAAGGCAGACAAAACCCTAAACCCAAAACCCTAAACCCTAAACCCTAATCCTGAAGATCTGGGCCCCTTGAAGTTAGGGGAGCCCTGAATTTCTAGAATCGCCATTTACCGGCCGAAGGCGCCATCAACTCGAACATCCTCCTCCAAAAGCTCTCGGCCCCTGAAATCCAGGTAGGGTTTTTAGGGTTTAGGGTTTAGGGTTTAGGGTTTAGGGCTTAGGGCTTTTAGGGTTTAGGGTTTAGGGTTTAGGGCTTTTAGGGTTTAGGGAACCCCAAAAAAGGAACGCTGAATCCCCCAACTCAGAACCCGAAAGCCCCTTGCGACGCTGAACCCCTACTTATAACCCAAATTAAGGGACGTATAACCTTACTTACTGAGTCCCACGATCGTCCAAGTAGAGCCCTAAACGCGAGAACCTTAGAGCCCTAGAGCCCTAAAATCCGCAACCCTAAGAACCGAAATCCTGAAACCCCAAATCCTCAGTCCTAAGACTACAGAGATCAGGGTTCAGGGTTCGGGGTTTAGGGCTCCATGCAAGGCTCTAAGGTTTAGGGTTTACGGTTTAGGTACAGAGATCAGGGGTTTTGTGCTTGCTTCTCTTGGGTCCGTCTGAGGCTCATGAGCCCGAAAAACCTTAAACTTTCAGTTGTACAGTATACTCATGCAGCCCTAAACCCTAGACCCTTCAAACCTTAAACCCTAAGCCCACATACCCCAAACCCTTAAACCCTTCAACCCTTAAACCCTTCAACCCTAAACCCTAAACCCTGAAGCCCATAAAACCCTAAAACCCTAAAACCCTAAACCCTAAAGCCCTAAAACCCTAAACCCTAAAGCGCTAAACCCTAAAACCCTAAAACAGCTAAACCCTAAGCTATTGTTCGACTCCTTCCGCCTCTCAGTCTTTCGGCTCCGAAACCCTTAGGGGAAAAGGGTTATAGAGTTTAGGGTTCCTTTAAAGGGTACTATAAGGGTTCCTTTAAAGGGATCTATAGGGTTATAGAGTTTAGGGGTTTGGGCTTAGGGCTTTAGGGTTTTAGGGTTTTAGGGTTTAGGGTTTAAGAGTTTTAGGGTTTTAGGGCTTTAGGGTTTTGTGGTTTAGGGTTTAGGGCTTAGGGTTTAACCCTAAACACGTCCTGGTTCAAAACCTGCACGATGTTCGGCGTCTCCTGCAGACTTCCGGGTAGAGGCTTGTGGGGTTTTAGGGGTCGTGCTCCTCTAAAGGGGTTTAGGGTTTAGGGGTTTAGGGGTTTAGGGTTTAGGGGTTTAGGGTTTAGGGTTTAGGGTTTAGGGGCCGTGTTCCTCTAATGGGGTCCTCTTAGGGTTCTACAGGGTTTCTACAAAGGGTTTGGGCTCCTCTAACGGGATCTCTTAAGGGTTCTGCATGGGACTTCGGGGGTAGGGTTTGGGCCAAGGGTTGGCTGGCATAAGGGCTTACCTAAAGGCTCAAGGAACATAGCAAGCAGGGTTAAAAAGATGATAACTCTATGTACAATTACTTTCCTTACTAAGCCCCATGATCCTTTTAAGTACCCCTAACGCCAAGCCTTATATCCTAAACCCTAAACCCTACACCCTAAAGCCAACCAACCCTTCTACCCTAGCCCCTAAACCCTAAACCTCGTTACGAAGTCCCATGATCCTTTGAGCAATCGGTTTAATATAGGAGGCCTGAAGGTTCCTTTAAAAGGCTCGTCGACGGGGGTTCAATTTTGGGCTTAGGGTTCAGGGGTTTAGGGGTTTAGGGTTTAGGGATTAGGGTTTAGGGGTTCAGGGGTTTAGGGGTTTAGGGTTTAGGGATTAGGGTTTAGGAGTTCAGGGGTTTAGGGGTTTAGGGTTTAGGGTTTAGGGATTAGGGTTTAGGGGTTCAGGGGTTTAGGGGTTTAGGGTTTAGGGCTTAGGGCTCTGACTCTATATCATAGAGACCCTTCGGGGGGGCGGGGAAGGGGGGAGGGGGGTTAGGGGCCTATACCTCCTCAAACAAGCCTTGTTAGCTCCTTCTAGCTGGCACAAAGACCCCCTACCCCCCTAAGGGTCTTCATGTCTCTACAGGGGGGTGGGGCGGGGGGGGGAGGGTTAAGCTAAGGATTTGTGGTATAGGGGCCTCAATAATGTGAAGAGGGCTTCTTAAGGGGTCCTTTCAAATGCTCCTTTGGAATTGCGAGGTTCAGGGGGCTTCATGTCACAGGAGTAAACCCGAAGCCCTAAACCTTGGTGAAAGCAAGGGCAAAAGGGTTGGTTGGCTTTAGGGTTTAGGGTTTAGGGTATAAGGGTTGGCTTTAGGGGTACTTAAAGGATCACGGGGCTTAGTAATGAACGTTATACATAGAGTTACCATCTTGTTTACCGCTCGGCACTAAGCTCCTGAGCAGTGTACTTTTGGCTTACTGAAGAAGACCAGAAACTACCCGATGCAGATGCAGGGTTTAGGGCCAGGGTTTAGGGGGAAAAACACCGAGCACAAATCTACGCAGAAACCTGTCAAGGGGAGAGCACAAAACGCACGAACCCTTGTACTGCAGAACTGTGATACACCCAAAAAAATTGGTTAAGGATTAGGGTTTAGGGTTTAGGGTTTAATATACCCTAAACCCTGAACCCATTATATGAAAGCGATCAGAATCATCCCAAGGCTGACCTGCTGGCTCGTCTCTTTGCCTCCCTTCTCCGCGGAGGATCCGGCGGAAAGATGCAAGGCCTGCCGGGTTTAGGGTTGGGTTTAGGGTTTAGGGTTGAGCGTTTAGGACTTAGGGTTTAGGGTTTAGGGTTTAGGGTTTGGGGTTTAGGGTTCAGGGTTTAGGGCAACACCACAAACCCAAAAACTTTTAAATCCTAAATCCCTTAACCCAAAACCCAATGGCATTTAGGAATCTAGGGCTTTAAGGACGTTCAATGAAACTAAGGCTGGGTGCTTGTGTCTGCTGGCGCTTTCAGTGCTTAGGGCCTAGGGCTTAAGGTTTAGAAACCCTGAACTCCCACTTTTCGGGACACTGGTTCCGGTCTGGTTCCTGCTCGACATGGCTTGTCTAAATAAAACCGCCGAACCTCAGCTCTACACGCAAAGCCCATGCGTCAAACACTAAACTCAAAGCCCCAAACCCCTAAACCCTAAACCCTAAACCCATTACAGAACCCTTTAGAAGCCCCATATAGACCAGTGCAACTTGTACAGTTAGAAGCTGATAGGGTGCAATGGGTTTAGGGTTTAGGGCCTAATTAGGGTGTTGCACGGTTTTAGACGGCTTTAAAGGTTCGACGTGGGTTCACCCAAGACACCCTGAGACCATTCAAAACAACCCTTGTATGCCCCGAGAACAAACTCCTATATAAACATGTCATAAACCCTAAACTCTAAACTCTAAGCCCTAAACAACACCCTAAACCCTAACCCCAAAACCCTAAACCGCTTTAACATCCGAAACGAACAGCCGAAACGAACCCCAAAAATCCTAAGCCATCCTAAACCCTAAACCCTGAAGCCATCCTACACCCCAAACCCTAAATCATCCTAAACCCGTGTCCTAAACAATCCTAAACCCTATACTCTACCCTAAAACATCCTAGACCATAACTCATCCTAAGCCCTTAAGCATCCTAAACTAAAGCATCCTAAACCCTATAGCGCAATGGGACTTGGTGCCTCCTTAGAGCGATCCTTGAAGGGCTCCATAAGGAAATACATAGTTGTCTAAATCAGGGTCCCTTTTACGGTCCTTTTAATAAGGGTGCCGTACTATATTGGGGACCGAAAAAGGGGACCCTAATTTAGAGAACTATTCAAAAACATGGGCTGTGGTTCGGGGATCATGGGACTCAGCCACTAGGGCTATAAGTAAGCTAACTACATTTACAAAATGTAACCCCTAAACCCTAAACCCTGAACCCTGAACACTAAACCCTGAACCCTAAACCCTAAACCCTGAACCCTGAACCTCGAAAACCTAAACCCTAAACCCTGAACCCTGAAAACCCTAAACCCAAAGGTCCTATGATCTTCCAAGCTGGCGCCCAGGTGTTAGGAGTCGGGGGTTTTGTGGGGTTTGTGGGGTTTTGTGGATTTAGGGTTTAGGGTCTAGGGTTTAGGGTTTAGGGCTTAGGGTTAAGGGGTTTAGGGTTGAGGGTTGAGGGTCTAGGGTTTAGGGTTCATATAGGGTTTAGGGTTTTGTGGTTTTGCGTTTTCAGTGTTTGGGGACTTAGGATGGCCAGGGAGCTCAGAGTTTGGGGGGTTAGGGTTTAGTGAAGCCGGGGGTTGGAGCTTGGGCCGTAGGAGTTTTAGGGAGTGCAGGAGCATGGGGTGTCGGGGTTTTGGGTTCTGGAATCTAGAACTTACGACTGTGGCGATAAAATGGCGCTTTGCGCTTCCAGGGAGCTTGGGGTGAGTTGTCTCTTGGGGTCTGGGGATTTCGGGGTTCAGGGCTCCGGGTTTACGTAGATCTTGAAATATTACTGACAAGGCAAATGCGACTTCCTGGCTCACATGTTGGCAGACACCAGAGCGCCGAGTGAAAAGCATGTAATATATGATAACCGTATCCCCAGATCCCACAGCCATGCCGAAACACCGTCAGCTCATGGCCTTAACAATTGGAACAGGGTTCCTTTGCGGGGCTGCACAATGGATTAAGGCTTTGGGGTTTTGGGGGCCTTACTTAAATTAGACTAAGGGTCTTGGTGTGTGTAGTTTATATGTATCGAATGGCTCCGGTTTTATACCATGTACACCGTACAAGCCCCCTGACAGGAACTGTGTCTACGCTCCTCAACTCTACTCATCTTGTAAGGAAAACAGAGCACTAGATCCATTTAGGGAGCTGAACCCTAGACCCTAAAACCTGAATTCTGGGGAGCTTTATCCAGTTGCCGGCACATCACCTTACAATCCCCGTAGAGTCATACACAATATCACCCAAACCCCTCTTCGACTTATACAGCCCCCTCGGACTGCCAAGAGCAAGCGCGCACGAGGTCGACACGTCCTTCATTAGCTGTGATCATGCCACCCTGTCGAAGATCCTGGTCGGCCAAGTTTTTGTCTGCGCCGGAATCAAACAGCAAGTGTGCGGCATCGGCATGTGCTTTGCTACCTGCGATCATCAAGCTCAAACCCGCGAGTCAAGCAGCAACCGCACGACTTCGACATGACCTCCGTTGTTGTTGGCCAAGTTTACGTCGGCACGGGCCTCCAACAGCAACCTCACGACATCGACATGACCTTGCTCAGCTGCGATAATCATCAAAGCTGTCGAGCCCTTGTTGTTGGCCAAGTTTACGTCGGCACCGTCCTCCAACAGCAACCTCACGACTTCGACACGTCCTTTGCGAGCTGCGACCATCAAAGCTGTCCAGCCGCCGTTGTTGGCCAGGTTTACGTCGGAACCGGCCTCCAACAGCAACCTCACGAATTCGACATCACCTCGCTCAGCTGCGATAACCAAGGCTGTCGAGCCGAATTTACGTCGGCACCGGCCTCCAACAGCAACCTCACGACTTCGACATGACCTTGCTGGGCTGTGAGCATCCAAGCTGTCGAGCCACTGCTGTTGGCCAAGTTTAAATCAGCACCGGCCTCCAACAGCACCCGCACGACTTCGACACGTCCTTTGCGAGCTGCGACCATCAAAGCTGTCCAGCCGCCGTTGTTGGCCAAGTTTACGTCGGCACCGGCCTCCAACAGCAACCTCACGACTTCGACATGACCGGGGTGAGCTGCGAGCATCAAAACTGTCCAGCCGTCGTTGTTGGCCAAGTTTACGTCGGCACCGGCCTCCAACAGCACCCGCACGACTTCGACATGACCGTGGTCAGCTGCGAGCATCAAAGCTGTCGAGCCACTGTTGTTGGACAAGTTTAAGTCAGCACCGGCCTCCAACAGCAACCTCACGACTTCGACAGGTCCTCTGTAAGCTGCGATAACCAAAGCTGTCGAGCCCTTGTTGTTGGCCAAGTTTAAGTCGGCACCGGCCTCCAACAGCAACCTCACGACTTCGACACGACTGTGGTGAGCTGCGACCATCAAAGCTGTCCGGCAGTTGTTGTTGGCCAAGTTTAAATCAGCACCGGCCTCCAACAGCAAGCTCACGACTTCGACAGGCCCTTTGTAAGCTGCGATCATCAAAGCTGTGAAGCCGTCGCTGTCGGGCAAATTTGTGTCCCCACCGGCCTCTAAAAGCAAGCGCACGACGTCGATATGTCCTTTGCCGGATGCGATCATCAATGCTGGCTGCTGCCCGGTGCCAAACAAGTCCGGATCTTGGGGTAACTGCATCATGGACTCAACCTGCACGGCTTTGTGGAATTGAAACCCTTTAAACCCTGAACCCTAACTGCTACGCTGAGTCAAGCAACTCTGCCTGCTTGTGTGGTTGGGATTATTGTTTAAGATTTAGCGCTTAGGGTTTAGAGGTTGGGCTTTAGGGGTTTCGCGTTTCGGGCGCAAGGTTTGGGTTTCGGTTCGACAAACGAAAAGCCTTATCCCGTTAAGAAGATAGGGTGCCAGGTTCTTTTTTTGGTCGTTGCAGTTTGGGGCTTAGGGTTTAGGGTTTAGGGTTTAGTTTAGGGTTTAGGGTACAGTCCCGTGTCACTGGTCCCCGGGCGTCCAAAGTGTTTTCTTTTGTTGCGCCCCCGTTGGGCTCCACAACCTTTCCGGCGGGGCCGGAGCACAAAAAAAAGAAAAACCACCCCCTGGCTCACGCCCCCACGTGTCTTTAAACGCTCACAGTGTACATCATACAGGATTCTCGGCAGGGTTGGATTTCGACATCATTCCCGCCGATGCTTCCCTAAACCAGCTACACGTTAAGCTAGAACCCCCCATAAAACCTTCCGGGTTTAGGGTGTAGGGGTTTAGGGGTTTAGTCGTAAAGCCCTTCTAAAGCGCTACAAAACCTGCTACCAAGCGTGCAAAACTCCAGCCCTTTCGAGCCTCGCTGCCCTCTCATCCCTTGTCCAGTGGCTCAATCCCGATTTAGAGAAGGGTTAAGTTTAGGGTTTAGGGTCGAAATAATGAGCGTAGCTGGCAGGCTGCCGATTCTTTAGCAACCCCCCCCAAGCTGAGGACGCGAAGCGGACTACAATGAGTCATCTCCTAACACAACTCTCCCAACCCTCAACCGTGGCAGCAACTGCTTAAACCTAACCCCCTGAGAAAGTGAACTTAATTAGAACAGGACTTTGGGGTACATTCCAGGAAAGGAACCCTGAAAAATTACCCAACCCTTCAGCAAGAAACCTGACTATACCCTACACCCTGGACTCTCAACCCTCGGCCTTAAAAGAGTGCTCATGGGTCCATGCCAATCTACCTCTTCAAAACTTTCCCACCTTGGAAACGGAGCCCTGCATTGCAGCGGCCGACAGCTCTGCCACCTGCTCTTGAGAAACATCAGCAAAGGGCAACAGAACGAGGTCCAAGTCCATGGGGGAGTCCAGCTTCACTGCGTCCTCCAAACTGCTGTGGTGAAAGAGAACCCTCTGCCTAAACCGTGGTGGCAAGCCGTGCAGCTGTGTTAGGTGCCGCTTCAAGCCCTTCACGTCGAGTATCTCCTCTGCATCCTCCACAGGTATGCTGGTCACGGCTTCCCCGGAGAGCATTCTGACATGCAGCATCGTCCCGAAATGGTGAATGCAGCGAAGACTTGCGACAAGGTCTGGGGCACGTCAACAGAAAGAGGATCTAGTGAGCCAAATGGTCCTCGTCTTGACTGACATGTGAGCAGATGCCAAAGTCTGTAGAAGTCGGAACCAGTTGTAATAACAGCACCTTACAGTCCCTATGTCTGTGTGTATGTATGTGTGTATATATATATATAGATATTTAGATATACATACATACATACATACATACATACGTATGTATACATATATATATACATATATATATATATAGACGGCTACAAAATATGAGAAATTTGTGGATGTTCGAAAATTGCTTTTGACAATTTATCATATTTGCTAATAAATGTACTATTACATCCACCCCAAAACCTCCAAAAAAAAACCTACTCTAGATATGAAGGCCCCTGTCGTCTTGGTTCCTGAGTAGCCCCTTTATAATAAGGGTACCCTTTCTCCTACTCTTCGGTTTTAGTTCAGGGGCCCTAAAAATAAAAAGAACAAAAGGGTACTACTCAGAAGTCAACCTTAAACCCCCAACCCTAAACCCTAAACCCTAAACCCTAGTCGTACGCCAAGCCTACCTCCAGGCCGGAACTTGTGGAAATCGGAGACGGTTTGCAGTTGTGGGCCCCAGGGACCCAGAGACTCCAAAACCCCTTAATTAAGGAATGTACCTTAAATCTTATTGGGGGTTCCTATTATAATTTAAGGCTATGCTCCTTAATTAAGGGGTTTTGGAGTCTCTGGCGATTAGGGTTTAGGATGCGGAGAGTGCTATTCAAACCCTAAACAGCTCTTACTGCTAACGGAGTAGACAGATGTTCACGAAAGACCAATCGTGATCCAGCAAAATCCCTACACCCCACAACCCCGAAATTATTGATAATCTAATGGCTTGGCCCTAAACCCGAAACCCTAATAACGAAAACAGGGCTCAGGGGTATGTTAGTGTAGACCACTGACTCATGGCTTCAGGGTTAATGTTTGAAATGGATCCACATCTTTACTCTTGTTACTGGAGCTGTGCTACTAAGCCGGGGTCTATATGATACCCTAAACTGCGAGAAAAAAAAACTAAACCCTAAACTCTACGCATAAAAAGAACCCCAAGCAATTTTCTTGGTACGTCTACTACGCCTGATATAAACCCTGCATTCACCCTAAATAAGGAAGAGACCATAATTCCCGTAGTTTAGGCTCATTAAGGTATTGCAGGATCTACATCATCAACATGTTCCCTGAACCCTAAACCCTAAACCCTAAACTCTAAACCCAAGGGATCTTCTCAAGGCCTACAGCTTGCTACCGTGTGGGGGCTCTCGGGTTTGGGGCTTCACGGGTGCTCAGGGTCCTAAGGTTTCTATGAAAGGTTTCAAGCAGCAGCCGGCTGCAAACTTTGGAGGTTGAGCGCGCTGCTGAAAGGGTCTACTAAGTCTACAACTAGGGCTGATGATATAAATCCTGCATTACCCCTCATAAGGAATATACCATAATTCCCATAGCTTAGGGTCCTGAAGGTAATGCAGGAATTGTATCATCAACAGTAAGGTTTAGGCTTTAGGGTTTTTTGCGCAGTGGCCTTTGTTTGGGGGTTTGAGGTGGGGGAGTCACTCAGACGAAATCACGCAAGCGTCTTGCTATGGTTGAACCCAAATTTCTGGGAGGATCTAGAACACGCAATCTAGGACCCTTCCACTACTACTAAAGCCGTTACAGGAGCCCCCCTTAAGGGATCTACTTTTTGCATCCTCCCACGGGTCTGAAGAGACTCCAAACCCCTTGGATTCAGGGGGAAAGTCTGAAAAATGCCACCGTGTAGGGATCCTGAAAACCTGCCTAAACCCTAACCCCTAAACCCGAAACTCTTAACCTTGAAACCCTAAAAGTAGGGTTTAGGGTTTAGGGTTTAGGTTGCCAAAGGGGCTTCCTAGAACGTCACTCCCACGGTTTAGGTCTTTGGGTCTTCCGGGTTTCTTTGTCAGCACAGGGTCCCAAATTAAGGGCTCGAGATCCATTCCAGGGGCCCTCTGGGGCCACACAACCCTAAACCCTATCCCTATACCCCTAAACCCTAAACCCTAAACCCTATCTATATATATATATAATATATATATATATATAATAACCCGTAACCCGTCCGGTATCATAGAGCCCCTAGAGTACCCGTAAAGGAACCCTAACCCCTAAACCACGCAACCCTCCATAAACCCTGAATCCTAAACCCTGAACCTCAAACCCTAAGCCCTAAACCCTAATAGATCCCTTCAAGGAGCCCTGAATCCTAAAACCTGAAACCCCAAACCCCCTAGACCCCTCAAGTTCTCTGCCTTCTGGAAGACCATCGATGCGAGGCCTCGCGTGACGGCGAAGAGCTGAGGATTCACAATTTTTGGGGGCTTTCTTGGAAGGAGTGTAGGGTCCCCTGCCTTCTAGGGTTTAGGGTTTAGGGGTTTAGGGTTTAGGGTTATTTAGGATTTAAGCCCCTAAAGACCCTAAACCCTAAACTCTAGATCCTAACTCCTGCACCCTTAACAAGAAGCCCTTCAAACTTTGGGCTTTTAGGTTCAGCCCTAAGCCATAATTGAACCCTACACTAAAGCAAACACGGGAAACCTACTCAACTGTCTCAACTGTACTAATTAGGCCATATCCAACGATACCAAAAAGTATAGCCAATTTTCATGGGAACGACCTAGACGTTAGACAGGGTTCCGGAATGGCTCAGCAGTGCTCGTTGATGACCTCACCAGAGAGCCCAATACCCCTTCATTAAGGAAGATGCCTAATCACAGGGGGGGCTTTATATTATGGTGCAAGGTATACTCCTTCATTAAGGGATATTGGGCTCTCTGTATCTTTCTGGCTGGCGAGCGCTCTCCAGACTTCGGCGCGAAATCACCTTGTGCTTTTTCGGTAACGACCCCAAACTTCACCATTGCATCCGTCTCCCAGCGTCGTCCGCAGCACAAGACTTTTCGGATGCTTAAATTCGCAAAATCAGCCTAAACCCTAAACCCTAAACCCTAAAACCCTCAAGCCCTAAACCCTAAAGCCTAAAGCCCTAAACCCTAAATCCTCAAGCCCTAAACCCTAAACCCTAAACCCAGTAGATCCGAAACTCAGTACAGTGGCCTCAGTAAGTCGAACTTGGAGGATCACCGGTAGTTGTAAGTAGGGCTGCAAGTCCCCTAAGATGGGTTCTAAGTTATAAGTTATAATTATAGCTTCCCTAGTTATGATTATTATATAACCCTAAACCCTGAAACCTAAACCCTAAACCCTAAACCCTAAACCTTAACCCCCATGAACCTCCAAGAACAAGTTCAGGCTCCTTGTTCGATGAGAAGCTGTGCATGACGCCTAAGACCTTTGCTCCCCTGAGAATTTGAAACCATGAGGCTTTGGGGTTTAGGGGTCTAAGAGCTTTGGGGTTTAGGGGTTTAGGGGTTTTGGGTTTAGGGTTTAAGGGTTTAGGGTTTAAGGGCTTCGGGGTTGAAGGGCTTGAGGGTTTAGGGTTTAAGGGCTTAGGAGTTTAGGGGCTTGGGGGTTTAGGGTTTAAGGGCTTAGGGGTTTATTAGGGGTTTAGGGTTTAAGGGTTTAGGGGTTTAAAGGTTTAAGGGTTTACCAACCTGTCCTGTACAGTATTCTCACCCTGCACCCCTGACATCGTCACCCAAACTTTGGAAAGATAAGTCACCATTAAGGTTGCCCTACCTAGCTGTAGAACCCTAAACCCTAAACCCTAAACTGATCCTTTCGCAAACCCCAAACCTCAAAACTGTCTCTAATACACCCTCTTGTAACAACCCGTATAGAACTCTGTCAAGAAGGTTATGAAACACTTGCGCAACCGTACACATAAGAAAAAGCAAAACCCGTGTAACAGTCTTGGAGCCACCTGAGGTGGCGAAGTTGGAGATGTGCCCGTCCATGAGCACCACGGAGATCGAGAAAATTCGGTAGACGAAGGGCACCCCCCAGATCAGAATCACCTCGCTCGAGGCTTAAAATTCCTAACGGTTTAGGGTTTAGGGTTTAGGGTCCTCAACCCTCAACACTAAATCCCAAATGGGGCCCTCAACCCTACACCTTAACTTACCTTAACCCCTTACTGAAGGCGGTCCGAAATCCTGAACCCTAAACCCTCGGCCTTTAGGGAGGGGATCTACAGAGGTGCTATCACTGGGGAGCCTGAGGAGGGTATCTACCAGGACTGTAAATGAGTTTGTTAGGGGTTTAGGGTCTGTAGGGTTTAGGGTTTAGGGTCTAGGGTTTAGGGTCTAGGGTTTAGGGTTTAGGGTTAGGGTCTAGGGTTTAGGGGATGCAGTAGATTGACTAACCCCGCTTGCTTGAAGATGTTTTTGGGACAGGGATCGTAGTTGTCCACACTCTTTTAAGGGATCTATTGCATCCTTCCCACAAAAAAATGAAGATGCCCTAAACCCTAAACCCTAAACCCTAAACCCGAAACCCTAAACCCTCAACCCTAAACCCTAAACCCCAAGCAAGTTTCTGCGGGACAATGCTCGGCACATGCAGATCATGGGACTGAGTAGCTTTTACGGTTTAGGGTTTTGGGTGTAGGGTTTAGGGGCGCAGGTGTATGAAGGAAGGAACCTCAAGATAACGTACATCTGCTGCCAGTATGACGAAACACAACTTTAGTATAGGGGCATTACTCACTGCTGAGTAGAATGAAGTGTTTGGGCATCTTACAGTTTAAAGCTATGTAACGTTATACTAAGGAACCCCAAGGAATAACGCCGGCAGGCCTGTAACTATTCCTAAATTACTGGTGCCTACGTCAGGGTCACTGCTTTCTGACAGTGAGTGCTTTCTGAAACCCCGAGATATGCACCCGTATGGCAGTATGGCATCCCTTACAGGCCTCTGTCACGTCATTGCAACCGCAAGTCCTAAAGTCCCGACGTCCCAACAATTGCAAATCCTACATCAGAAACCCTAGCCCCGAAACGCCCCAAAAGCTCTAACCCCATCAAAACCTCAAAGAACCCCTTTTGGTAACCCTACACCCGCGAAACGCCCTGAAGCCCCCAAGCCCCCTCTCCCTAAACCCGAAAACCTGAACCCCTAAACCCTCAACCC
>CAJNJA010006524.1:0-16832 GCA_905231915.1 Symbiodinium necroappetens
GCACTCCCACAGCGACCCGGACTCTAGATAAATAGCCAGACAAAAAGCCAGACAGATAGACAGATAGGTAGACAGCTAGCCAGACAGATAGCCAGAGAGATAGATAGACAGATAGACACACCAGCAAACAGATAGACAGACGGACAGACCGACAGATAATAAATGGATGGAGAGATAGATGGATAGATGGATAGACAGATAGATAGGTAGATGATGGATGAACGGATAGATGGATGGGTTAAACCCGAAACCATAGATAGATACATGATGGATGGAGAGATGGGTATATGGACAAAGGATGGATGGAAGTATAGATGCGCAGATAGATAAGAAAACAGGTAGACAGGTAGATAGGTAGATAGGCAGATAGGTAAGTAGGTAGATAAGTAGATAGGTAGATAGGTAAATAGGTAGATAGGCAGACAGGTAGATAGGTAGATGGGTACATAGATAGACAGACGGATTGATGAACAGATCGACAGGCAGAAACGGGCGGTAGGTAAATAAGTTGACAGACAGACAGACAGACAGACAGACAGACAGACAGGCAGAGCTACAAAGACTCCCAGTTATGCCTCTGCTCATTCGCAGGCCTGTGGCTCAAAGTGGCCTCCTTTCACTCTGGGCCGTGGCGTTGTTTCCTCGACTGTGGCATCGCACCAGGCTGTGATTCTGGGTGTTGTGCATGGTGGTGTGAGCCTGTGGCTCTTGCGGTCAGACCTTGCGGTGTGGGACCGTGATACTTGTGGCTGCGGGTGAGCAGGTCTCGTGTCGGAGGCATCGCTCCCAGGACTGGCAGGGGGCATTTAGGGCGAACAGATGTTCCACCGGGAGAAAAGTGACAAAGTGTCGACGTAGAAAAAAACACGCATCAAAAGAAAGGAATTCGGAAGATTATGGACCATGAAGGTGTGTTTGCACGGACCTACGGCAAACTCCGGCGCCTCGGCCTCGGCCGCCTTCCGCTGCTCTGCTGGCACCGCAGAGAACTGGCGAAGAAGCGACGGCACGTCTGAAACTTCTGTATCTACTGACTACTGCATGCAGAATTCTTCTGAGTTTCCGTGTGAAGCTGCTCTCAGCACACTTCAAGGCATGTCGCTTGCCTCCTCTGCCATAACTGCCCTTATCTTCTTCACCACCCCTGTAGTAACCGTACTCTGGATCATGATGAACTCGAGCTCGGCAGGCAAGGACAGAAGGCTTGCGATTGCCATTTAAGGTTCCACACATCTCCACGCAGAACGGCCAGATGAGACGGCATAAAACTAGGACCCTGACCCTGAGTCTGGCTGAAACGACGACGGCAAGCAGAGCGTCACAGATTCACACATCAGCAGGCAGAGCATAAGCTTCTAGCGGGTTCCAGGACAGTTGGCAAGACCTACAAGCCTTCCAAAGAAGCCAGCTCGAACGGAAACTCTCAGATCGCGAAGAGTTGCAATCTCCTTTGTTTGGCTGAAGTTGCTCTACCTTGAACAGCCCGCGATAAATGTGTCCGTTTCCACGGTCGTGAGTCGATTGTGCGTCACCAGCTTAGCATAGCCTCACATTGTGTATCACTTGAGATTCAGAGATGCTGCATTGTGCCATCGTTCCACAGCATCACGAAACATGCTCTCATGCCCAGCTGCTCTTTGCTCTAGGTCTGTCTCACTTTCGGCGTTTTCTGCTTGAAGCGAGAAACATGTCTGTTATTCTCGACTCGACAAGAGGCACGTGTCGCATCCTCTGAAAGGCCTTCTGTCTCGGTGTCGCGGCCGAGGTTCAAACACCATCTCTTATTCTCAGCGCTGCGAGGTATGTTGCCCTCAATTCACCATCTCGAGCCAGCTTTCCCGAGAATCCGACTGAAGCTTCATGATCACGTTGATTGACGTTGACCGGCGTGGATCACGGAGCAACCGAACAAAGACAGTCGTTCGTCTGCATTCATGATATACGGAAGTGGACACGTTCTGACCAAATGACTCGGAAAGACCTGAAGCGGTAAGCAGGCTCGTGCATGAACACAACACGGAGGGAATGGCAGTGCCCCTTGCCTGGTAATTCGATGCCGGACAGATCCACGAGATCTCCAGCTCGAAATCCTTGTCCTTTTCATCGTGCACCTGCGAACAGCAAGCAAGATTGTCAGAGTCGTCACAGCCGGAATGTTGCTTGTGGGACCTGAACATGTCCACGGACTTGCCTTTGCAAGTATGTACATGTGCTGATTGTCTCAGCAACAGTCAACCGCCTGCTCCCCCCAGCTTTAGAGGCAACCCAGTCAGTATGGCAGCAGAGAGCCTTGTGAATGATCTTTGCAACCTGGTCAAGCATGATCACCCACCAAAGCCATCACTGCCGCTGCGATTCTCTGCAATGCCGCTTCAGCTAAGTTAGCCTCAGTTTACCCAGCTGCAATGCATTGGGTGTCATGCCGATCGAAGAAGCACTGTTCCGGAAACACTTGCGCAAGTCCATGCTAAAGCAACCGCCATACAAACCTCAGCCCATGACGTGGACGAGGGCTTGTTCACAGGTGAGCTCTGGATTGTTCCTGCCGAGCCATGGCATTGAATCGGCTTGAGGCCTTCTGCAACTGCGAAAGAAACCAGGGCTGTGAGAAGAGGGCAGCTGCTCACTGAAATGAGCACTTTCACACAATTGGGGAGTGCAGGGTACCCTCCATGCACTGAGCTTCGTGCGCCAAAACCTTCTCGATCTCTGTCTTGGCTGCCTGCTTGCCTGGCGTCCGTGCTTGAAAGTGCAAGTGCAACAGACAGAATATCGATCCGCTTGAGGTTGGGCTCAGCTGTTAACCCATGACAGGCAGCACCCTTGCCCTCTGCTGTGGCTGTGTACCTGGACAAACTTGTCGTTGTGAACTGAGCAACACGGACGGAAGGACGCAAGCAGATCGAAACCCGACGGAAGCCCCTCTGCCGCTCACTTGTAGACCATGCCGTTGGGCTCAATGCAGAATAAGTCGGGCTTTTTGGTCTCCTGCCGGCTCAGGCCAAGCTCGTAAAGTGATTGCATGTAGCGCAGAAGCACAATCGAGAGATAGGCGAGCAACCCGGGAAAGTCAGCAACATCTCCTCATCCACGCAGCCGAGCAGAACCGCACAGCCGAACGGACGCACGGACCAGTACCTGAGTGGCTGAAGTCAGCGGCGCATGCCGGCCTGTGGCCTTTTCCTTGGGTGGCCGGTTGCTGAGCTGCAGGCAGGGTGTATGCGTGCATGAAAAGACCCAAGCCTCGAGGCTCGAGTTTGGTGATCTTCTCAGATCGCTCAATACGCTTCCTTCCTTCAACTAGCAGTGAAACCATTAGACCGATTCCTGTCCGAGGACCGCTCGTTCAGCCAAAAGCTCTGGTGGAACTTCCTCACAGTACCTTCCACACTGGGACATCAAAGGGTACTGTACGCCTCGTGTGACAAGACAGATGAAGCAGAGCGGGACGAAGGAAACAAGGGACCGCAGCAGCAGCCCAGGAGAAGCTTTCCACACTGAGCTCGCTGCGCGTTCTGATATTGCCTCAGCACGGTAAAGCAAGAGCTCGGAAAACTGCTGACGGACAAACCAAACACGTGCTTCTTTGGGAAGATGGCGTCGCTTCCGATCGTGCCCGACCTCAATTGGAGAGATATGGAGAGATGCAATGTACTGGCCTACAGCCCCCTGCAGGCACACACACAGCTAGAAGCCCTGTGCGCTGAGCCAGGGCTCTGACTGACGATCTGCCTGGCGTCAGCTACCATGCCAGCGATGGACATCCCTGCACGTCGATGAACCTAAGTCTCCGTCCTCTGCCTCTGCCAAGGAGGGCACATCACGAATTAAAATGAGCCCGGGACTGGAAATATCCGCTTGGCGGTGCCCGGCACCAACATTTTCGAGAGCCTAGAGCATACCACAAGCAATGGCAGCGTGTGGCAGGTGCCGTGAATGCCCAGTTGCCTCCCAAGCAGAAGCTGAACCAGGTCCTACTGATGGCACAACTGAGCCCCTGACAAGAACTTCTCTGCTGCGAACACCACACCGTCCTGCGACTTGGCAGAGGCATGGCACAAGAATTTTGCATCGTCACGTGACGATACGTCAAGCAAGTATTCCTGAGGCTGCGAAACCACTTCCACGAGCTCCTGTCCTTGCAGCAAATCGCAAGCGTTGTCCCGCTGTTCTCCACGGCCTTCCCAGCATACTCCACCTGAAGTCGCCATCAGTCTGAACACAACAGCAACTCTCAGAGGGCAGGAGAGCCGAAACAGCCTGGAAGACTCGGCCGTCGGGGGAAAAGGTGGTAACAGAGAGGTCGTAGCCGGCTCCGGTCCCGGCCTGGCTTGGCTGAAAAACCCGGTGTCAGCACACTTCCGGACATGCATGTGAGCTCACATGAGGCCGCAGCCATCTTCTAGATGCCCCGCTCCCACAAGGAAGGATGATGTGATGATGGACAGTTCTTGAGCCAACGCAGAGGACAGTGACAGTGGGATGCAAAGTCAGCAAGCCTTGCGGAGCAGGGGCACTGAGGGGACAGGCCCCGAGCATGGGAGCATTTTCACAAGGCGAGTTTGGTTCGGCTGGTCCGTGGTTGAGTCGATGGTCTAGGTCTCCTTGGCCGCTGCATCCTTGGCCTTCTTCATGCGCTCGCCCAGATAGTGCTTGTTGGTGCGTGCCTTCTTGAGCTGCTTGTAAGCCGACGCCTCCTTCTCCTCGGCAGTGATGGCACGGGCACGGGTGCGCTTCTCCGGCTTGGGCACAGGGATGATCTCCTTGAGCGTGTTCTGGGCCACGTTCTGAAGCTCCGAGCGCGGCGTGTCGCCCTTTCGCACCTTCTTGGCACCTGCCTTCTTTGGGAAGAGGAGGAGCTTGGACATGTAAAGCTTCAGGCGCTCTACGTTGGCCTGGAGGCTCTCCGTGCAGCGATTTCTGCGGCGGTGGTCAATGGCAATGCCAATGGTCTTTGCGTACTTCTTTGGGATCTTCGCCTCTTTGAGCTCGTCAAGGGTGAAGCCCTTGCCAAGGCGAAGCTTCATGTTGTAACGCTGTGTTGGAGGGTGCACAACCGGCCGCAGCAAGCCGGCAGCCGGCCGCGGGAACACCTTGGCTGCCTTGGCCTTGCGCGCGTTGGATCGACGCTTCTTGCGACCAGCCTGGTCCAACCAGGTGCGCATGAACACACGGTTCTTGCGTCCGGCTTGGCATCCATTGATCTTGCGAAAATGCACATTGGGGATGATGTTGTTTCCTCCGTGACCCATGGTTGCAACCCGCCCAGCGCAGCTACGCTACCTCTAATCAGCGTACCTCGCCTGAATCCTGAAAGCAGCAACGGGAGCACACGAACAGGTGGTGACAAGCACATCTACCAGCTGTCTTGCCATGTCATGCCGCACACATGACTTCACGCTTCAGAATGGACCACAGCTTCGAAAACATGTTGTGGTTCAAGTACGCTCAACATTGCTCAACACTCAGCTGTTGATTTTACGCGTTCTGCCAGATGTCCAGCCGTGATGGAAGCACAGCGCCAAGTACGCTTGCGCCTCGCGCGGGTGGTGACAACACAAGTCACAGGTGCTGCAAACACTGAACCCGAAACTGGGTTGATGTTGATGTTACAGAACTAAATCTAAGTACCATAATGGAGATATATAAAAAAAGTAGGGTTTCCTGTTTATAGTGACTTAATTGAAGTTCCTTAACAGGAACCCTGTAAACCCTAAACCCTACACTACAAAACCCTTAAACCCTAGAGGCTGAAACACTGAACCTTTAAACCGTAAGCCCTAAACCCTAAAGCCCTACCTTACCGATAGTTTCCATTGTAGTTCCGTTTTGGGGGTTACCAAATAGGATCCTCAGTATAGAAATGGTTAAACCCAAAAAGAACTCCGATGGAGACTATAGGTCCCATAGGTGACTTAGTTTAACTTACAAGAATGTCCCCATTAGAGTACGTTAATTCAAGTTCCTGAACAGCAACCCAGTGAACCCTGAACCCCTAAACCCTAAACCGTGAACTTGAAACCTAACCCTGAACCCTGAAACCCACACTCTACGATCAGCTCTGAGACCCTGCATCCCTCATATGTGCACGTATACTTGGTTAAACCACAAAGGAACTCCAATGGAGACTATAATTTAGAAGCCTTAATAATTACTAATATCATTGTTAGGGCTCGTATAAAGGAGTTCTAGTTACTAGGGCCCCTGCATTAGGTAAACCCTAATCCTAAACCCTAAGCCCTAATCCTAAACAGACCCTAAACCCTAAACCCTGAACCCCTAAGCCCCTAAACCCCTAAACCCCTAACCCTGAACCCCTAAACCAAAGTCCTGGACAAGGAGCTCCCTCCTTCAGGGGTCCAATCTCGCACAGGAGTTGTGAAAGTATTTCAAGGATAAGGACAAGTCCGGCCAACTGTAGCAAATCCATCCGACTTGGTGTGAGAGTCGTGTCACTGTTCAGCTGTTCGTGCCTTCACTCTGCAGCGAGCGCGACCAACCTTGGCGAGCGCAGGAAGATCATCAGGTAATGCCCACCACACTCAGTCGGTTCTACGACATCAACTGAAGTACTGTATGCATGACCCCGGTTACACTCCACTGTCGGAGCCAAACTCGACCCAATCACTTGCGCCCAACAGAACCCTAAACCTTAAACACTGAACCATAAAACCGCCAGTCCCCACATGTGGGAAGGGAGGAAGGGGCGGAACCTACAAGCCCAAACCTCAAACTCCGAATCCGAAACCCCAAACCCTTTACCTGAAACTCTATACCCTGAACGTTCAATCCTAAACCCGAAAAACCTAAACTTCAATCCCCCACCTCCACATTCACAAAGACGAGGTCACTGCAGAAATCCTTGTATGTGTGCATGTTGATATCGATATCTACACACACAGCCACACCCACACCCGCACCCACACCCACACACACACACACACACAGAGATTTTTTTATTTATATATATATATATGTATCTGTGTAAATAGTTCTTTCATAGAATGTCCCTGCCAGTCTTGGGGATGAGGGCACTCTTTTAAATCCAATGCAGCCGAGCTCAGGCATTCCTGGATGATGTCACAACGCAGCCCCGTCTCAATGCGTAACGTCGTCAAGCAATTTCATCATGCATTGCGTCTCTTGAATGGGAATCTCGGGAATCAGTTTTGCTGACGAAGCCTAAGGAAGCGGTGGCGGTGAGATAAAACGGTCTCAACACATGGTCTCCACCATCATCTGCTTCCGTGGATTGAATTTTAAACTAAAGCGGCTGAAAGTTCTTCAAGGGCAAACCCGATTTTGTGGTGTCATGAACAATCCGGGCTTCACACGACACAGCTTCGGCAGAAACTACGCGATGGAGCTGAAACGTGTACGATTTTTTCTGCTCCTCTCAGGTCCCCACCGCCACAACCAGGCGCTGCAGAGCAACTTTGACGGCGATTTCCTGGCAATCCTGCCGGTTGAAATGCACTCAGCTCCTCAGCTCCTCAAACCAGCAAGAAGCAAGAAGCAAGCAAACACGCGAGCAAGCAAGCAAACAAGCAAGCAAACAAGCAAGCAAACAAGCAAGCAAACAAGCAAGCAAACGGGGCAGTCAGATCTTCTGCCGGCTAAGTAAAACCAAGCTGGTGGTTCCTTCAGTCCGTACATCGCTGGGGTCAATCATGAAGCCACCAACAAATCAGCCCGATCCTAACCATCATCCTCTTCCGCATGATCCTCTCCCTCATTCTCCGGCTATGCCTCCTCGGCATCACCATCATGATCTCATTTTTTTCGCAGGCCCGGTGCTCCCTGCAACCTTCGCAAGCGCCGGCTGCGGCAAAACGCCCGCCAGACCGGCCGGAACGTAGCTCCAGACCTTGCCTGGACTACTGCTCTCCTTGCCACCCCGGGCAAGAATGAGCTCGCCTATGGCCTGGATCTCCTTCTGGGCGTCAGCGGCATCGCTGGCCGCTGGCGTCCTCGCATGTGCTCGCCCTCGCGAGGCGCCGCGACCGAGAAGCGGTTTCGCAGGCGACGGACCATCTTCGTAGCGTGCCAATCGCCTCCGACCTGGCCGAGCTCCTTCGCGAGGAGCGTCGCCTTCGTGCTCAGCAGGTCCAGGTCCACCGCAGGTAATCCGCGACGTCCGGGCGGTGCATTTAGAAGGTCGGCCTGCAAGCTGTCAGCAGTCGCAGGCACAGATCCCGCCGAAAGTCCCGCCCGACGCAGAATCGGGGAAACACCGGACGGCGCGCCAGCCAGTGGTCGGGGCAACCAGCGCGTCGCTCGTGGCGGGAACTTCCGCGGGAGAGATGGCCCCAGGCACAGGGATCAGCAAGGTCCTCCGCAGCACCTCACCCAGAGGAGAAGAGTCATCGTGCTCTTCCTCGTCTTCCTCCTCTTCTTCTTCCACAGCATCGTGGAGGAACACCATTACCGACCGCCAGAGAGCGACCTCTTCGTTGGCAGTAGTAAACACCCCGTCACTCTTTTTGAGCGGGCGTGTGCCAGCGGTCTTCCTCCACTTGACTTGAACCACTTCACATACCCCATTTTCTCAGAGTAAGGCACCGACCCTGCCTCGATCGCTTCGAGCAGCATCTTGCCTTCAGGCTGACCAGCAACCTCCTTCGACATGATGAAGGCGCACGCTGCGCCAGCAAAGGCCGCAGGCGCGGAATCGCCGCGCCTAGAAGGCCACAGGCGGACACAGTCCAGGCGCCCACTAGGGCCGCTGCAGGACACGAGCAGGGCTCGCGCCGCAACGGCCGCGTAAGGGACCTGGGGGAGCAGCTTTCCAGAACAGCCCCCAACTGTGAAGCCAGCTAAACCGGACTTGGCCCCGCTGTTTTTCGGCTTCGCGAGTTGAGCTCCAGTCCCTAAGCAAGGCCGCGCTGACGGTCCAACCGCAGGCCTGCAACTCGAAAGCCACACTGGCCTACAGTCTGCCGTGCACACTTGTCACGCCTAGACCTAGAAAGTAAATTACAACCTCAAGCTCAAGGCTTGAGTAGCAGCTCTGCAGACATGTCACTGCATGCATGACAAACAAGGCATGCTCTCATGACAGCTCACACACTCCTCCTCCTCCTCGTCCTCCTCCTCCTCCTCTTCCTACTACTACTACTACTACTGCTGCTAATACTACCACTACTACTACTACTACTACTACTCCTGCTACTACTACTACTACTACTACCACCACCACTACCACTACTACTTTCCTTTACTACTACTGCTACTAGTCACTTATACTAATAAGTACAATAGTTAGCACTATTACTACTGCTACTGCTACTTCCCTGCCACTGCCACTGCTGCTGCTATTTCTACTGCTCCTCCTCCATAACACTACCACTACAACCAGCCCCACCTCCATGAGCAAAGGACACGAAGTCGAGACCACATCGGGCTGGCGAACGAGCACGGTTTTCCTGTGCACAGTCCTGCACAAGTGCCAGGTTCGTGTCCAGCACGTTGTCCAGCACGTCCTCAGGTGACGTGCAGGTGGAACGGTCGTTGTTGAATCGTCCACCGCCGCATGTCGGCGCCTGGTGCCTTCGGAGGGCCTCTGCGGCAGCAGCACGTCGCCAAGCCTTGGCCACATGCCGCGAGAGAAGTGCCAGCTGCTTCGGCAAATGCCAGTACCGTGTCCAAGCCCTCGGCATCCCAGGCAGCGGCTTGCACCGGCACCTGAATTGCTAGCTCTCACAAGATCACCAAAGGAGCATCAGGACGAACGCCACGCCTGGCAAGACAGAACCATGGAGTGCTTCACTTCGGGACCTGACACTGCACTCTGGGAACGTCCATTCCGTGCCGGCGGGATGCGGAAAGCCTCGTGCAGAGGCAGCTAACTCAACCGCAGCACGCAGCCATGAGTGTAGAAGCACCTGAACGGCGCAGAGTTTTCGTGAACACATTTGCACAGCTTTATCTGCCACAGCCTTCAGCATCGCATATGAGGTGCGGCGTACTCTGCAGCGGAGAAGGCTCTCCAGACCTGAATATCAAAACAGAACAGTCGGCGATCGCTCGAGCCATCCAACCGTCAATCTTCAAAATAAGTTGACAGTGGGTCACCTTGCAAGGGACGCCAACGCGACATGCTTCGAAAAGCCTGGCAGGACAAGGTAGGCTCCAGGAAACACTCGGGATGCAGAGTCAACTGCAGGCAAGGTCAAGAGTGCCAGCTAGACCCAGAGCAGCCGCTTTCGTTTCAGCGTCTGCGCTGCGCGTGAGAGATGCAAAGCTGCTAGAGATGCCGCTACCATCCCAGCACCTTGCAAGGCAGGTAAGCACAAGTAGTCTTAACACTTATGGTCTTTGCTACACTGCCACACATGACACCCTTCAGCCAACGGTTGCATCGCATTCCCCGCCTTTTCTGTCGCTCACCTTGGTCAGGACTCATGCGTCGCAGTCCAAGCTCAAGGAACGATGCGAGAGATCCCGAGAGACTCGCCCTGCAGGCTCGGTGCAGGAAGAGATTGAGGCGGCTCGACCTTCAGGAGTGCATTGATTGGGGATACTTACCATCATTGGGGCAAAACATAGCTGATCCTGAAGAGTCCTTCATCCCTTGAGTCCTGCGTAACCCAATCGGCAAAAACAGAACGATTCCCGTCTCAGACTTTCGTCAATCGCTCCTGCGGGCCTGCAGTGAGGCATGGTGGAGCAAGAGAAGGGAAGTTGCAAGTGGACTTGACCACGGCATCGAGACATGCGGGGACATGCGAAAGGGAGGGAGCGGTTCTGGTCAAAAAATAGACGGGGAAGCCAAGGCTTCAACCCAAAGCTTGCAGTAAACTGTTATACATTGTATAGCACATCGCGAGTTCGAGCATTTCGGTGATGCCCTCTGCCCCAATTTCGGTCTTGGCCCAGTGAAAAGTAAGTTGCTCATGTAACCAAGCTCTTAATAAAGACCAATTCAAGATGTTCGTGCGGCTACGCGGTTGATCTGAAAACTCTTGTCACTCCTCTCTCAGACCCTAGACCCCAAACCGAGTACATGCACAGCGACACGACCACGTGAGAAGCAGATATCACCACCCCAGAGACAAGCACAAAAGACATACCCATGTTAGAACCAAAGGAAGCAGACTCTTTCGCCTAACTTGAGAACGTCAAGGTTCCAACTCTGAAAACGAGTGAAGCAGGCAAGGTCAACGTCATCAGTTGCACATCGCTCGATTTCGAAATTAAGGGGCTTGCACAATCTTGTCATGTCTGCGAGAACAGCAACTGAATCGAACCCCATCAACCTGCAAGGTTGTCAGGGCTTACGCTGTGCTTGTGGTCGACATCGAGGCATCGGCTAGTGGCCATGCAACGACATTCGAGGCATTCGTGCGGGAACTTCGGGTTTAAGAGATCAGAGGTTGATGGACAAGTCGGCGCAAGCATCTAGGACGGCTGCAAGCGCTGCTTCATCCAAGTCTGTAGCAGCAGCGCTTGAGCTGGGAATCTCCTCAGATGGTTCATGCAAACGACTTGGCCGCAATCTACTTCCTCCTCTAAGTCTGCGACCACTGCCCCAGCTCCTGATGCCTTGGAAAGCATGCACGGAGCTTCTCCAAGATACCAGGCGTGGCCACCTTCCTTTTGCTACATACCAGTGATTCTAAGGCTGATGCAGCTTGGAGACCGCGGCCCTCTTGGTACTTTCAGCCTCCTTCTTCCACACCTTGGCAAAACAGATGCTCTCAAGATTACCTACGGTGACATCGCCACCACCCCAGCCTCCAGCACCTGCCACAACCTTGCGGTGGGCCTGGGCATTTCATTCGGCTCTGTAACCTCTTGATTGCCCTCCTCGGCAATCTTGAGCGCAGGGGCACAAAGAATTCCGGCTGCGGCGTCTTCGCAGACTCTTTGGCAGCCTCGCGGATCAAACTCCAAGGTCGTTTGAACCTGTACTGGGTGTCAACATGTGCCAAAACCCAGGGAAAACACGCAGTCATGACAAAAAGTAGTGCACCTATAGGCCCCGAAACCCTGTGACAGGTCAATCGTGTTCGGCAATATGGCGCTTCCACTGCAGTCGAAAAAGCTGTTTCGAGCACTGCATCGCAGAAATTTGTTATTGTTAACAGTTACAAATGATCACGACAAGGATTACCATGTCCTGCTAGAAAGTCTACTACTGTTTTCACTGCACTTGCCGTGGACGGCTGCTGCTACTGGTACAGCTACTGCTACTGCTACTGCTGCTGCTACTGATAGTGCCAGTGCTACTGCTAGTGCGACAGTAAAAACATTACTACCCTTGCTACTGCTTCAATACTACCATTGCTAGGACGACGACGACCACGGCTATCAGCGCTTTGTTGCTTCTATTTGCTTGAAACGTATTTGTACGACTGCTTACACTTGTTCCTCATTACCACTGATAGGGTTGGTACGATTCCGATTATGACCACCAGCAATTGTACCATTGCTGCGGATAGTAACACTGTTATTGTTTCCATGGCTACAACGACTACAGAACGAGTATGAAGAAGACTACCAGAAGCACAGAAACTTTTGCGTTGCTCCAGGTACTCTTATCATTGCAACTATAGCAAGTGTCACTGCTGTTGCTATCTTCCTTGCTTGCTCTCGCTACTCCAATTATCTTTTGAACCACTGTACTAATGTTACTGCGGTGACTCCGACTATTGCGACTACTCCCTTTCTTCATGGTGTTGCTGATACTCTGAGATGACAGTATTGTCTGCCTTTTGATACCAACCCTGATTTGTCTAGTCATTCTAGTCGTGCTACTATTGCCACGACCACGGTTATGTGGACGATCCCGGCTACTGAGCTTTGGTAACGTCGCTAGTAACCGCGAGTTGGCATCAAACGTCCAGCAGAAACTCCGTTCTGACCATGACCAAAACCAACGGGGAGTTAGCGCAGCTTGCACATCCCCTGCGATGTCAAGACCTCGAATACTGAATCTTATGGTTCTATCTCAGAAACCTATGATGCCTCCAAACGTTGCTGCCACCGCAACGTCTCTTCTTCATCGGCAAAGCGTAGGCGGACGGCCTGATGGAAGAATACGAGGGAACTGGAGGACGCGAGGAGCTGAGATGGGATTTGCCACTGGCAACGAGAAGGGAGGGACATGCCTCCGATCGACCTCCAACAACTGCTTGAAGCAAAAGACAGGGCTCCTCGTCGTTGGCCCAAGGCTGCACGACATGGGATTCCCAGTGAATTTGTAGTTGATATCCTTTCAAACGCCTGCCTCGCCGGAGAACCCGCCGTTGCGCGGTGCCTGCCGAAATTCTGATCTCTCGGCATTCACTCCTTCGCACACAAGTCTCAAACCATCACGAATCACAAACCACAGTCGACAACACCCATAGCACCACATCAGCCAGCCTGGTCGCTGCCTGTGACGGACACAACAGACGAGAGGCTGAGCCTTCCGGTGCGACAACTCAAGCGCTGCTTTCTCGACATGAGTTCAATTGCCAAGGTCCCGGCGCATGGACGACTTGCAATGGCTCCTCAGACTCAAAGAAGAACAGGAAGCCCTGTACCTCAACTTTTGCACACTTGTTTAACGGCGCTGTCATCCGTCACAGGGCAACGCTCACCAGCACAAGATGCTCCGGTCGCCATCGCGCCACGAGACCACGGGGCCTGCAAACAGTACCACCCGGGACTCCATGCTAGCGCATCCCTGTGATGCCAAAGCCGTGGTCCAGACCCAACGCGGACCCAACCTTGTGGTTCGGAAATTCTGACAATTCAATCGGCGTCTTTGTTTGCTTGACTCTTGCTCGCAGCTTCTATCCAGCGGACAACAAGCGACCAGCCGCTGAGCCGATGGCGAGAAACTTCACATTCTTCAAGACGCGAGCGTGTCCAAAGCCACTCCTCGCAACTTCGACAGACAGTAGGAACACTGCTGGCACACAAACGGACATGATGTACATGCCATTACAATGACTTCTCCTGGCCCGCACATTGGCTTTGCACAGGCAACTTGGTGACAATCTGGGCTGAAGGACCTGACCCAGATGCACGCTGATGAATCTGAACAGCAACGTGCGAGTTTCATTTTCCGAGGCTATGACTGTGCCACGGCTGCATGACATCTCCCGCTTTCAGCTCTTCAGGTTCTACGGCCAAGAAAAACGCTGCTGGGGAAGCACTGAAATCATGCCGAAAACATGCTGCATCAACATTGTGATTCTCGTGAGCTGCGCTGTAAGCATTGCAGGTCTGAGGAGGTTGGGTTCCGACATAGCCCCGTTCTCCGACAAGACCTTCCATGAAAGACCTTTATGAAATGACAGGCCTACTGCACGGCCGAGGCTCTCCCAGCAAGTCATTGGCATACATGTCATGACCCACGGCATCACCATCATCAAGATCATTATCATCATGATGCTCACCATCACCATCACTGCCATCGTCACTAATTGTTGTGAGAAACGCTCGTGGGATTGGCACTTGTAGTAGTGACTTAGTAATGAGCATCCTTTGGTGCATGTCTTATTTTTGCTTGTAGTAATACTCTTCGTGAAAACTGTAACTTGTTGCCGAAGCGCTTGCCTGATTTTCAGCCGTCGCCGAGCAGAACGGAAAAGCCGCTTCAAGTCAAGAACTGAGGTCAATAGAAGGCATCTACTCTCAATCTCAGTTCGTTTCACATCAATTTGCAAGCACTGGAGCATCGTCGATACCTGCAAACCCGCAAGCAAGGGGCTCTCGGACAGCCGTATGGATCGAGCCCCTGGGCGCCCTGAACTCTATCAAATGCCACCAGTCAAACTACTGTAACTACTGGTAGCAGATTGCACTGGGCGCTTGTGATGCTGCGCTGGCATGGCGAAATGTTGGGAGGTGCTGCCATCACTTCCTGCGAGCCGCACGAATCGTGTAAACCTGTTTCGATGTGTGTTTAGCTTGAGCAGAGCGTGCACCGACGGCGACACTGCACAAAACCACATCGGCCTCATCGGTAGCCTTCACATAAATGCAGTGGACACCTTGAGCCTTCACCCCCTACCACTGGCACAACCTCACTTCTACGCCGTCCGCAAGTTCATTTTGCGGGGGAAGCCAGCCCACCTTGCTACTTTTCCTGCAGGCTTGTCAGGAGCTGGCTGAGGGTCTCCATGCCCCGCAGGTGGAGGAGAATGGTGGCAACATCGCGAAAATGTGCCAAGCTTACACAGTCCTCGCAGCGCCTGCATATGTCCCGAAAACTGAGGGGGAAGTGGAGCGGCTCTTCTTCCATACTTGGCACGTCAACGATGTCCCCTCCATCCAATCTGCCGTCTGCCTACTGGCTAAAACGGCAATTTGCTCGCATTCGGGGCCGATTTGGTTTCATTCGGGGTCCCGGATAGAGACCACAACAAAGAATTGCGGATGATGCCAAATCATGCATTCAGGTTAGGGACTTGTTCCTGCTTCAAGACGGACAGCAGAAATAAAACCTCATCGGCTCTAACGATTGGAGCCGAGGAGGCTTTATGTTTTCTGTCCGTATTGAAGCAGGAACACGTCCCTAGCTCCGAAAGTTAACGCTTTTCAGAAACTCAACAAAGTTGAGCCTGCAGGCGAATATTGGCTCAGCATGATCTGAAAGCTTAAAAAATACGAAACCTTTCATGATTCAACTGCTAAAGGTCATATAGTATGCTAGAAGCCATAAACTCTTGTACAAGATCATGTAGTATGGTTGAAGCCGTAAACTACTGCGCGCTATATAGACCTGACCACATAGCCACATAAATCGTATAGCATACATACGTCCTGAACCCGCGCGTTTAAGCCTTACGACACTTGACCTCATCAACTGCATACACGAAGCCTAAACCCCAGTGGCATATGGACCGTTCAACCGGGAAATAACCCAGCTAGCTGACTAGCTTGCCCCATAGATCCCTTACTGACACCTTAGTTTACTTTACGAACTGCCGCCACATCCGCAAAGATGTGGTGAGAGCAAGGGCAGCTGCCAGAGATGACCACATCCCCACGCACTGTGCAGCATATTCCAAGACAGAAGTGGGTCGGCACCCAAGACTGCCCAGCACAAGGGTGGAGCAGTAGTTATGCGTTTGGGGTGTTGAGGCGCATGGAAACTGTGACAGAAGCTCAGATGACAACGTCAGAAGATCCAAGCCCAGCGTCAACAAGCAGCGGGCGCAAGAGTTGTTTCAAGCTCCACCTAAAGCCCTAGCTTCTCTTTAGTCCTCTTTTTACGCCTCTTTAAGCCTTTGGAAGCTCTTCAGCACCCCTTTAACCTTCTTCGCAACATCTTGGCAAATCTTCCTTTGGTTGTAGCCGTCTTAGACGCAGAAAACGCAACCGCCATCACTCCATGATGCGCTGCAATTTGCAACGTGACGTGTTTCAGTTTTTGGCAAACTAGAATCTTGCACGTTGCTCATCTCTAGTGGGTGCGAACATTCTGAAAGTTGGGTCGTTAGAGTTAAAAAAAAACTTGTTGGGTATTTTGATCTGTCCTTTGGGACTCTTCGAAGCGGTTCCCCTCCTCTGCTCCCTCTTCTTCAACGCTTCACCTTCGAATGCTTCGAGCTTCAGAGCTCTTTTGTCAAATCCTCGGATGCGGCCCCTGTCACGCAGAGTCCAGTGGAAGTGTTTTGAGACACAAGACACGCTTTGGACAAGAAGTGCAAACACATTGAGCTGATGGACTGGCACGCTCAGAATTCGTTTTCAAGCTTAAAAACATTTTTCGTGGGTCTAGCTTTCTCGTTTTTTCGCAACTCCGTTTCTGGCAAGGAGCATACCCCGCAGGGGCGGGTTGGGGGTTGGGGTTGAACCCAGGTTGTAACCCCAGGGGCCGGGTCCAAGGGGGG
>CAJNJA010006525.1:0-16832 GCA_905231915.1 Symbiodinium necroappetens
GGGATTTTCCTGTGAGCTAGTGTACAAAAATGCGCTCCCGCTGTGGCGAAATGCGTGTTTTCACATAAAACACGGGACGGAAAACGACACGTGCGGATGTTTTTCTAGCAATGGCACATTCTTTCACTCTGGGAGCTTTTGTTCAGTCGCACCTCTTAGCTTCTAGCCAGTGGCTAGCAGCTACCTGAGTGAGTACGGCAGTATATGGCAGTATGAAGTAGCTGCATCAAGAGAGACAGGCATCAAATAATTAGTCGTGAACAGGCTACACAGCGCAGTTATGCTAGGCAGCCAAATGCGGGCCTGTTCCCAGTCAGTTCGATTGATTTTTCTTACAAGACGATCAAGCAAGGGCTGGTCTTTCCTTGCTGGTCTGGCTGGTCCGTCGCCCCACCACGATGCATAAGATGTTCGGTTTTGTTGCTCCAAAGCTCGATCACTGTCCTTGACTCGCACCCGCAGCTTTTGTGATCCGATCCCCTCAGCCCCACATCTCCAAGGAATCTCAAAGCCGACAGAGCTGAGAACACGAAGCGATTTCCCTCGAGCCTACTCCATCCCAGGCAGGGCCGCACTACGCGGAAGCCGAACACAAGGCCTAGAGGGCTTCCCTATTTCAGGGCATCCGTCTCTATTATCAACAGCCGTCACGGGGCAATACGATATGGAGTCTCTAATCTCGGATCTTGTTATTCAGCTGCAATTGAGATGGACGAGCTGTCAGCAGTCCGTCCTAGTCATATTTTCTGCGGATCTGCAACGGGCAGGGTGTTGGCTTTGTGCACGTTGATTCTCCACAAAAAAAGCGGCGCTCCATCACGATCGCAGAAGCCTTTCCTTTGCGTTGACGCGGTCGCATGCAAGCTTTTATTCTAATGCGTTAAGTTGCCGACAAGTCTGAAGATTTTGGCCCGGGCCGTGCTTCCTTTAAAGGCAAGGCCTGGACGATGAGCAGACCGAAGAGATCCGCGAGGAAGCGTCGTAAAGAAGGGCGCTGTGGATCTTTGAGGGTTTGGGGGTTGCTGCTGCTCCGCGAACGATGCGATGGATCCCTTTTGTTCACAAAAGCGAAAGTCCAGGCTTTCAGCCTCTTTGATACAGAGCAGTCCGGTGCCATCGACGCACGGGAGCTGAAGGCCGGGTGATGCCGGGTGTCTCAATGCAGTTCTGCCGCGAGTGTCACCCCAAGCGACGCCCCGGGAGGCAGCGCTGAGAGCCTTAGGCTTCGAAGTCAAGAAGGAAGATGCCCGGATCTCGTTCTGGGACCGTGATAGGGTCGAGGGTCGGCTTCGCCCTTGTCTGGGGTATCGTCGGTGAAAGCGTGGCTGGGTTGAGGCTTGAATTTGGAGGCCGGGCAAACTCCAACAATTGGACATTGGAACTTTCTATTCGCAAAGCCCGAGCCACACATTCTGGAGTGGTGGAGGTAGCGTCTAGGTTTCAGGTTTGTCGGAAAGCTTGTGTCTGAAATCCGCTCGCTTCATCAACTGTCGGCCTCAAAGACCTGATCTTGCCACCACTTGAAGGCCTGAAGGCTCCAAGCCCATGCCCCAAACCATGACTTTTGACCTCTCCGCAAAAAGTGAAATCTTGGCCCAGCAGTCCCAGCTTCTGAGTCCGATGAACGGCGTTTTGAGGTCAGAAGAATGCTGGCGGACATTGGCAAAGCCGGGTCTTCAGCTCCGGTAAAGTTCGTCATTGCCGGCAGCTTGTGAAACGGCTGCTCAATTCCCGGTTTATGGCAAGCATCCCGGTGTGCTGCGGGAGTAGCGGCCCTCTAGACCCGTCAAGGCTACTCGCGCAGACGTGGGCGGACATCTCTCCAAGACTGCTCAAGACTCCCGACACCTCAGGACCCGTCCCAGCCCATCGATTTCAATGAGTTCTGCGAGATGATGAAGGGAAGGCCGGCACAAGAGGCGGTTTTTGTGCATTGGTGCATCTCCACACCGTCTGGGATGGAGCGGAGCCGTTGCAACCTCCTGGATGGAAGGATGCCCGACAAGAACTCGCGGGTGGAGATCGACAAGGCCGCGCCAGTCGTTTCGTGTACCAAGGAAACTCATAGATCGACGACAAGTCTCATGCTCGACACGGTCAGTGTGTGCTACTGTAGTCAGCCTTTCTCTGAATGTGATTTTCATCACCCGCTTACAAGGTCTTTGCCCTCTTCGACGAGGACGAGACGGGCAAGATCTCCTTCCGCAACCTCAAGAGAATCGCCCAGGACCCAACCTCCCGCCCGAGCCACACACCGATTCCCGGGCCCGTCCCTGGCAAGCTCCTGCCCGCGATCTGTGTCGACCCAGCTTTACTTCGGGAGTGTGTCGCGATATTGAACCTTCGACTAGCTTCTGTCGGAGCTGCTCGGGAACCCTGACTTCCCTCGATCTCTATCCCTGTCAACTTCAACCCCACGACCCCGCAGTTTCCACCCCTTACACGAAGTTCCCGAATCGACGAAACCTAAGCCTCGAGCCCGAAGCCCATCACAGGAGCTCGGTGAGAGCCTCACCGACGAGGAGCTCCAAGAGATGATCGAGGAGGCCCTGCAGAGATTGCGATGGATGTAACCATGTATAGCCATGTAGTCAGGGTGGTACGTGCAAGAGTGATCATGCTATTGTGCTAGCCTAACAGTGCCACAGTGCTACAGTTCGTGAGACTCTTGAGAGCAATTGTGGCGGCAGCCACTAGCAAAGGGATCGCACATGAATTACGGTGCTCGTCGCAAAGTGCATTGGCTTTATGCTTGCATGAACCGATTAATTGAAATCCCCTGTGCATGACCTTATGACCGCGAGGTGGCATTAGCAGTATAACCATGACTAGTAACCAGTAGTGGCCGTCGTACTCGTCGCTGTCGTAGTCGTCGTCGGCGTTTTCGTCGGCGTTGTTGTGATCGTCGCAGAAGAAGGAAAAACGAAGGTCAAAAACATGATTCTAAGGTCGGGATTCGCAATGACCGCAACAATATGCCAAAAGCCATTGATTTCAATTGGTTTCTGCGTGGATAGTAATGTAAAGCCAGCATACTAAATCTCAGTGATAGTACCCTAAACCCCAGACCCTAAACCCCCTAAACCCCCTAAACCCTACGCATCCCTACGCCCTAAACCCCCAACACCCCCCACACCCTCGTCGCATCTTTTCTCCCTGAGGCCGATCGTGATGGGGACGGGCTCATCAGCCCCGAGGAGTTCTACCGGGTGATGCGAAAGCAGCGCTCTCCGAGAAACCGGGGCAATTCTTGGGCATTTATAGGGCCTTGCAGCGTTTGAGGTTGAGGGTTCTGTAGGACTGTTATGCCTACGGCGCTTCAGGGTTTAATTGAGTTTGGGATCTGGGGTTTCATAATTTTCGGGTTTAGGGCTTCAGCGCGGTTTAGGGCTTTGGGTTTGAGGTTCGGGGCTTCAGGATTTTCGGGTTGGGGCTGCCTGCGGCTTTAGGGTTTCCGGGTTTAGGCGTGAGATTTGAGGTTTCAGGGCTTCAGATTTTTTGGCTTTGGTCTTGGAGGCTTTACGGCGCTCGGTGTAGGATTTAGGGCTCGAGGGTTTTTTCGGTTTTAAATTATTCAGGGGGTGCCAAGTCTTTAAATCGGATTTAGTGCTTCAGGATTTCGGGGTTTGTGTCTTCAGGGTTTGGGCTTCAGGCGTTTGGGCTTCAGGGTTTCGGGTGTCAGCTGTGAGATGGACAATTTAAAGAAATCAGCATGTTTTTTTCGTATCATGGTTGATTTATCAGGCAGTGGGAGAGTGAGATTAAGAATAAGAAGGATGAGATACATATGTTCGGCTCGGGGGTTCGGGTCAGACTGAAACTGAAAAGGGCCTCCGTGCCATGCTAGGGCATCGAGCTGAATCAAGCTTTGGCCCAGGCGCGGTGGCAACCCCCTGGACGATTGGGACAGCGATGAAGACTGAGGCGGAAGCAACTTGTGCTTTCTTCGATTGGTGCGAGTGCCTTGTGATTGCACAAAGCTGAAAGACTATGCCTATGATAGTTTTATTCAGCTAATTACAGCCACTGCGATAGCCACAAACAAGTAACTGCTCGCACGGACAACCACACGAAATGGCGAAATCTCACACTTGTCTCGTGGTGACGTTTCTTGACCAAAGGCTTTAACAACGCGTGGATTCCCACAAAGGCCCTGGGCCATCCTTCCAACCAGGCGTCGCCGTCTTACTCGCAAGGAGGGTGCTAGCGCAAGGAAGCGGGTGATCATTGATGCTGCAGCATGCCCAGAAGCTACCAGACCCGATAATCAGTCTCATCGCACGCAAAAGGAAAAACTCTTGTGCTGGGGCACTCGTGTTGGAAAGCCTAAATCTGTCAGGCCCCGTTATCAGTAATTGGATATTGGATTTGTCTTGCTAGCCAGTTTTTTTTGCAGTGCGGTTTTTTTGTTTTTTTCTCCGTGGCTGGTATGTCGTTGTGCACCTGGGATGCTGGGATCGGAGTGTGCCAGGGAGCCCTCTGAGTCTTCATCCGGAAGCTGGCGCGCGCAGCGAGACTCAGAGAGCCGAGGGAGGGTTGTGCTTCCTGGGTAGACGTGGTTTCTGGGTTTGGGGCTGACTGATGAAAGGCTCTCCCCCGTAGAATGAGAGTGCCTCCAGTATAGCGAGAACATGTAGTGTAGCACCAAGTAGACTTGTCCACACCACAGAAGTAAAAGCACAGCAGTAAGCTCAGACAAGCCATGCAGTTGTTCAACCATGTACAACACGCATATCTTTTAGTGGCATTCTAGATTCCAGGAGATGTTGTTTGGCTTTAACCACAGCAGATTGATTGGTCGTGAAGGTTGCGGCTAGCAGCGTGAGCAGGAGTTTCGATAGTCTAGATCGAAAACCTAGACCCGAAAGCAATGGTGCCTTTTGCTCGAGCGCTGTTCCTTTGGAAGGAAGGGTCCGTTCTATCATAGCACGGTATTCCCTGGCCCAGGCTCAAGGGTTCGTAAGCCCGAGGAGCCTTTGAAGCCCAGCCGCTCCTAGACTCTTCCCCGAGTGTCTCGACCGAAGGCCGGCCCCTCAGTGAAGCCCGTGGATGTCCCTTAGGCCTCGGAGATTACTCCGATCCTGGAGCTGTTTCCAAAAGAGTTTTAATGGGAGTATAGTGTTCGGGGTGGAAGGTTCAGGATAATCACGGTCCAGCGTGCAAGATCGTAGCTCACAGGGCCCTGAGAAATCTTCCCTTTGGTGACAGCCGCACAGCAGCCGGGGAGCACAGCGAAACTGCTGTGGAGCATGCGAAAACAGCCCGCTCAGAGGTGGGGGCTTGGGTTGGGGGTTTCCTGATTCCTTTGCTTAGGACAGTGAGCTGAGGACTGCCACCATGGTTCCACCTTTGCGTTCCTGTTTTGGGTCCGGATTTGCAAGCATGTCTTTTTTTGCTATAGCAGCTATCCGCCCGTCTCCGGGCAATGCGCTGTAGCCTTTTTGTTGCCACCGACTCTTCCAGAAGCAGACGATGCCCGGATAGGTTTCACGGTTCGAATTCGGTTGCGTACCTGTCCCGTTCCCTTTCATTTCCTCGCAAAGCCTCATCGGCTCCAAGAGTTGAGCGCGCCTCACGGCAACAACAGAGCAACACTTCACGAAGCCCACACCCAACCTGGAGCGCTCCTTGTTGGAATCACTTTGGCTTGCTTCGACGATCGGTCATACACCCGCCCTGCAGACTCCTCTAGCTGACTCTAGCTACTCGTGTCCTAGCCCACAAGGTGCAGAAGCACGTCACATGAAGAGCAAAGCAGCAGCCCGTTTCCGGCTGGTCCTGGGGGCTTCGACAGTCTTCAAGTCGCCGAGACTTTAGCAGGACATTCCAGGGTCTTTCCAGGGTCTCTAGCCGAAGGTCTCCCAAGCAATGGCCCCACGGCCTGAAGCCTGAAGCGGAGGCCCGGGGCCCGGCTTGGAAGGCAGTTTTTGGGGGGTTTGAGGTGTCCTAGCCGCCTAGGCCTAGCCCAAGCCCGAACTTGCAAGCTTGTGCCAGATGTTTGCATGGCTCTCCGGCATTGAGCAGTGCGTCTGCTCCCACGCCCAAGAGCGAAGCAGTTCGGAGCCCAGCTTTCTAAGGGGGTCCAGGGTTCAAGGCTCTAAGGATTTGGGGACAGAGGGGATCGTATCGATCGGGGATTTAGGGTTTAAGTGTTCGGTTTTCGCTTGTTTGGATTTCCGTCTGGAGGGTTTGGGTCAGGTGTCGGAGGTTCAATCAAGTCAATACATTTTGTCGACTCCAGTCCCAGTTTGTCCTTGCATCAGCTGGTAGGTCCGCCGCAGCAGCCGGATCTCTTCAAACCAAGTACAACAAAATAATTTAGCGAAAATGGCGCCAGCTTGGTCATCCTTGCCAGTTCGGTGTTGGACGTGAGTAAGCAGTGCACCCATGCGAATCCTTGTTGTAGTACAGAGAGGGCTTCGAAACATATTCTGCAAGGTGAGGCGCTCGCACACTCGACTCCAAAATCAGAGCCCGATGTCCCAGGTGTCTGGGACAACAATCTAGAGATCAACGATAGCTATCCGGCCGTGCCGGGGTTCAAGGCCCGCTGGTTTGACTGTCTGAGGGCTTGAGGATCTCTGGATGTCTGTGTCAGATTCTGTGTGGATGTCAGGGTTTCAAACTCGCAAGCTCATCCCTAACTCGATTCACATGGCATTAAACCTTTTCTCCCTAACCCGATGCACATGGCATTAAACCTTGAGCCCAGACTCTGCTGAAACCCTTTCAAGAACAAAAAGCAGCCCCAAAAGGGTGTGCAGATCATAGACACGTGAAAGAATCGTGGGGGTGGAGGCCAGATGATAGAGACGGTCTCTGGACTATAGACTCTGGCCACAATCTGCCTGCATCTCTCTGTCCTTTCTCACTTTTCTTCGTCTCGTAAATTAGGCTGCAGCTATGACCTTTGCTGGGCAGGATTCTGTGGTCTTGCAGAATGTGGAGTACCCTGAGACCTTGCCGCGCAGGGACCCTGGACTTGTTGCTTACAGCCTTGAGCCTTCTCCTGGTGGTGAATGGCACACAAGCAATTGACACAACAATCTGGTCAACATCAACAATGATGACTACAACTCAAACATAGCCGTACTGCCCGCAGTCTCCTAGAGAGCCAGTAGCACAAGTGCGAGGTCTTGATACAGCAAAGAACAGCATGGTAGTGCTGGCAACAGCAAATGTCAACATATTCCCTTTGAGTAGTTTGGCAGTCCGTAGTATTGCACTTTCGAGAGTGATTCCACAAGTTCATTCCGATACATGTTCGCTACAACGTCGTCCTTGTGTGCATTCGTTGGTTGTCAAAGCCAAGTTGCCCAGGTGTTGTCCCTTCTCTGTTCCACGCCACCTGTACTCGATGTTTCTTCAGATTGCAAGTCGAGTGGCGAGTAGGGACATCAATACTCAGAAGAGTACGAGGGGGGCCCTGGTTTCAGCCGGGAGTCAAAAACCCTGCAAGACGTCGTCACAGTCCCGGACGTGACAAGACACAATCGCAACGCGTCAGGCGCCCCAAAGCCCGAAGCACTAAGCTCTGTAAAACCACAACAGTCCATCCCCTTACTGTCCGAAAACAAGCCTCTTAGACCCCATCGACCCCGAACGCTAAATACCCTGATTCACTAGAGCCCATTGGCGCTTGAACTCGCGCACTTATTCAACCCCCCCTCTGCCGCAGGGTTGCGGGCGAAGCTGCCGCCGGGCCCGAGGTTGCGGTCGGCATCGACCTCGGGCATGGCACAGGGGTCCCTGCAAGGAGAATTGGGGAGGTTTGAGGAATCTTTTTCTGGGGGTCTGATCGCGGAGGTGTGTGTGGGGTTTGGGGATTCGCATCCTGAGGCACTAGGCTTAAAACATGCTGCGACCCGACTTTGGTGGGTCGTTGCCACTCGGGGGGGCATGGCCCTGGCGGAAGCGTAGTCCCCAAACCAAGCCTGGGCTACGAGGTGCCGACATTCCGTGCTGCGGAGTTCGAAACAATGCAGGGCGAACCGCAGCTCGGTCAAATGGTTGGGTTCCAGCAGGTCGGAGCCGTCCTCACTCGGGCGCTTTCGTGCATCGAAGCTGGGCGCAGCACGTGTTGCTTTCCCAGACAGCGCCGCTTTGCCGGATGTGCTCAACTTTCACCGTATTTTTGTTGAATTTCCACACCAAGCGTGGTCCAAAGTCACAGATGCCTTTTGGCGCCCGCTCCCAAAACAGATCACGTCAGGCTTCTGATCGGGACCCTTATGCACATCAAGCTGGAGGCCTGGTCCAGGGCAAATGCTTCTTGTTAAGTTGAGTTTAACTTGTTGATAGTCTTGGTTATCGTCACCAACTTCTAATCCTACCCCGACTCCTTCTGCTACCATTCATGTCATACGGCCGCTGCCACGACGACTGCTCTTCGTCTGCGGGGGCATTGGGGCCGAAGGTTGCGAGTTGAGAGGTACTTTTGAGGGCTGCGGGCCGGTTCCGGACACGCGGCTGCTCGTGCTTCGACGGGTTTCGGCGAGTACGTGCTGTCGAATCTGCTAGAAAGCTAGAACCTGCAGCCGCACTGGTGCGCAGCGAGAGCAGGTACAGTTGCACCTGTAGGATTGGCTCCCGGCTCCCCCCGCCTGCTGTTCCTTGCCAGCGAGAGGAGTCTGTGCAGCAGATGACGGTCACCCTTTATGCCGCGACCTCGATGCTCCGGGGCCCTCGGGGCATCGCTCGCTGCACACTTTCGGGCTCGCGACACGCGGCCTGGAACCCCAACTCCTGCAGTGCACACTGAATCCGAGGCATGAAGAAGCATCTCGTGGATTCAGTGTTCCGAAGCCCCAGCTTCCAGAGGCCAACGGCTTCTCGATGTCGCCGCTGGTCGGTGGAGGCTGCTGGCCGAAGAAGTAGGACCTGACTTTGACGTTGGACCGCAATTGAGGGTTGTAAGGTAAGACTCGTGTTGAGGATTGGGGAGTCGATGTGTGCTTGTGGACTCTTGCCCCGGGGTCTCTCGGTTGCCGTGGTGCCAGTGCTGCAGTCAATGCCAGCGGTGTTGTATTTTGCGAACTTGCGGGATCTCTGGCGATCTTGAAGCAGTCCTCTTCCTACACATTGGATATACAGACCCCCTTCCACCGATCTGCGGAGGTTTGGTCAGGAGTATCACCTAAGCCCACCGGCCTCAGGGTCCGGGCTTCTGCTGCGCGCAAAAAGCACCTTTTCAGACACCTCCCTGAAGCCTGGAAGTGTTTTTTCTTGGCCAGGAAGTGATGCGAGACGGGTGAACAGGGCCTGGTCGCCTTTCTCTCTTGTGGAGAAGTGCCAGGTGGGGACTGTTCGAGCGGAGCAGTCCCCTTTTGGGCTCCCGGGCCTGCCAACTTGCTTGCTTGCTTGGTTGCTTGGATTCGAGGTTGTCGTTCAGCCAACTGTGAGGTCGCTTCCAGCTGCTTAAGTGACTGACGGCGAAGTGATTCCGAGCAGTCCACCCATCCAGAGGGTGAGGATTCCAGGAGAAGGACTTCCAAGGATCATTCCAAGGGCAAAGCTCTCTGAGCGTAGCCCTCGGGTTGTCTGGTTCATTAGACTCATTAGACAGCAAAGATGAGAGCGTGCTACGTTTCTTTCATGTAAGAGAAGCTGACAGGTTAGCGAGTCGGTTTCATTCTCATAGCAACTGTGGAGCGCCTGTCTGTGGCCTCGTTGTCTTGTGCCCTGTGGAGCAGGTGAAGACCCTGCAGCACTCGGCATACTGGGCGGTTTTCAAGCTTACAGTGTGGTGCACAGACACCTCATTGCATCGAGGGATCTATCAGAATCCGTCCATCTGTTTGTTTCGTCTGATGCTTATGCCAGAGCCCCTGGCATCCTACGTGGTGCACGTGTAAGCGGACTCGTTTGGTGAGCATTGTTTGACAGTCGGGCCGTAGCCGCAGACATGGTAGTGTTGGATTGGCTACAGAATAGGGGCGGGCCTCAGGACGAGATTCATGCGGTTCTTTTTGCGTGTTTCGGCCAGCATAGCGATAGCGGGAACAACATTACAACGTCTCGTGCATCCAAGAGCCACAATACCAATATGGATTGGTTGCTTCTATCCCCACGTCTAGAAGAGTAACGGAGCCTTCAAGCTGTCCCAGTCTGAGGTCTTCCGTGCCGGAGGTCACGACCTCTGTCTGTACTTCGCCTGCACGGGAGGCAATGCCTACAAGGACTGCTTGTTGTGTTCTGGCAACGGCTGATGTCGAGGCAACGGCTGTTCAATCCGACAGTTTGAATTCCTGGGCCGAGAAGGGGAAAAACGGTGCTTGCAGCCCAGCTGCGCAGAGATCGGGATGTCTTTGCAACTCCCTGCAAAGGAGCGTGACCGATGGGTCGAGAAGATTGGTGTTCTAGTGAGCCAGGCGGGTGAGAGAGAAGCTGCCGAGCCGCTGCAGTTCATTCAGTCCAGATTCAGTCGAGTTTCATAGCTTCACTGATATGCAGATGCCCCTGCTAAACCGTGACCGCAGTTTTCGAAAGGCAGTGGCAAGATGTCTCCTGTTCCAAGGATCAGTGGAGACAAGCGCAGATTGTCAGATTGTCACCAACACATTGAAGAAAGGACTGTCAACTTGAGGCAGAGGTTTCAAACGCCAACCAAGAGCCGCAGGCCCCGAACGACACCAAGATCTCAGCAAGTGTTCAGGTGACCCGATCCCTCTTCCCGCCTGCAGAGATCAAGGCGCATTTGAGGGATAGCGCTAGCAGGATCAAGGACCAGGCTTTCCTGAAGGTCCTAGTTGGCACGAAGGGGTCCATTTTGGCAGGCTCGTGCGTGATTGGCGCACCCTACGTCGAAACTCGCTAACGCTGAAGGTCCAGCCCCTGCCTGGCATCGAATCGACCTCAACGCGGATACTGGCCGCTTGCCTTTGGTGTCGTTGGGCTTCTGGGTTGTGGGAACGGAAGGGTGAACGCTTGGTAGCCAGAGCTTGCTGCGAAAAGTCTCGGTCTCGGTAACATTCATCGATAATGAGATTCAGCATTCCAGAGTGTCTGCAGATCCTGGGTCGGAGGTAAGACATGTCGGGTTTCTGGTGCTTTAGAAAAGAGCGCTGAGGCCCTCTTGCAGTCGAGTAAGGTTCAGGAGACCAAGAAGGTTCTGCTAGGCCAAGTAACCCCGACCCAAACTCAAATCACATTTAATGCGACCAATGCCAACTCTCCAAAGTTTCAGAAGCCTTGCGGCTGGTTGGCTTACATTCCAGGTGACCCGAGACAGTCTTGGATCTAGCCTCCCGTGCATTTTCATCGACAACAACCTTAAACTCCGGACCCTGAATCCATCAGGCGGGTTTCCTCCTCCAGGGCTGCAATATGGACACCTGCCAGCTCGTCTACGCGGAGCTCCATGCGTGCCTTTCGAGAATGCCAAGTCGTGGTTGCGTGTTTCGGATGTACTCGACTCTCTAACCCAAGTCACATAAGCTTCAGGGCTCAGGGTTTTCGGCTTTTCGATCAGGATTTCTATCTTACTTGCTCACGGGGTGCTCCAGTTACTCTAGTTTCCGGCGCTGCGAGCTACATCCAAATCTCTTGAGTTCTAGATGTAGATTAGTGCAGCATGCACCTTTTGACAAGTTGCACTGGGACCGACGCGGAGTATCGGCTCCAGGTGCCTTCTGTTGTATTCTTGTGGGCCATGTCGTGCTCACGGGCTGCGCTGGAGTTTGTGTTGCGACAGCTGGCGTCCCTTTCGGTGCTAAGCGGCTTGGAGGCCTTGGAGATCTATGACTGCACATTGGAGCAGACGCGGCATGCGCTTCTGACTGTGCGCAGTTGGGTCGATAGGAGTGAGGCCGCGCTGCTGCTTCCATTGGTCGATCGCTTGACGAGCTTGCATTGTGACAGCATGGACCCCGTCCGTGGGCCGTGCCTTACTTCAGCCGAGTGGGCCCCACTGTGGTCCGTGCAGGACATTGTCGTCCAACTCTTGTAGCACCCTGGCTCGCTCAGCCAGGGCTCCTGCAGCGCTCGCCGCTGTGAAGGAAGCTCGCAGTCAGAAGCTTCTTGATTGGAGGCAGATCCTCCCTCTAACTGCCGTCTCTGCACCCCTTTGCACGGAAGAGCGGGCTGGTTTTCCCGTGCAGCCTCACAGGTGACGACCTGAGCCCTAACGCATGCTGGGGCAATGTCTGCAAGGCCTCGTATCCAAGAGCTGGCCGCCGAGGCCATTAAGCCGTCGTGATGATTGCTGATCCTGGTCCCCTTGCAACCCACGGTCCTCGCCAACGGAAGCCATAATGCGATTCAGGGCAGATGCGGCCCCTATTTCTCGAGATATGATTCCTGGAGAAGGAACTGGAAGGATGATAGCCAATTGCTTCTTAGATCGAAGTATCACCGATGTTTCCTCAGGGAATCCGGCCTCTTGGTGTGGCGTCGCATCTGCGAAGAATGGGAACTCGCTGCTTTCCCTCTTGATGTGCATAATATCAGGGCGGCAGGTGCATCGCTCAAGCGAGGACAATATCGTGCTGCCCCCCGAATGCTGAGCAGCAATCTCGTTTCAAGTGCGTCGTCTACGCATGCCGGACACAGCTTACGATAGAGTCCGATAGAGCTCTGTTCAAGGACTGCATCAGGTCGATCAAGCGAGGCCTCGGGCCGGCCGGCACGGGGCTTACGGCTCGGACTACGAGGCATTTTCTGCCGGCGGCTGTGGACGAACTCATGCTGGCCTCTAGCCTTTGTATGCAAGCGAGAAATGGAGATGGCTTCGGCATCAGGCAATCACTTGTACTTCCGGTGAGGGGATGATTCATCTGCTGCTGCCCGTGCACAAACCTGCCACGGCAGGGGAGCTCACGGAACGGAGCTTAGCATGCGGATGCGCGATCCGCACGCAGCAGCTGTGTCACGCGGGGCAACGGCATCTCTTGACTTGGCAGCCGTCGCGCTGTTTCCAGGAACCAAGGGGAGGTTTTGAGCAAGAGCCAGATCGTGGCAGTCATTCGTGAGACACTGACGCTAGCAGGGATCGACGAGACCCGGAAGGACGAAACCGGAGCTCTCATCGAACGCTTTGGAGGACATGTGCTCCGAGTGTCGGGCACGCAACAGTTGTACCTGCCTTCGTTGGGATCTGGTCCATCTGCACGGTAGATGGTCATCTGTGGCGTATCCAGGGGCACCTACAGAGCGTGCCACTGCTGCAAGTTCCCTCATCAGTGTCATCAGGAGCACCGGTGCACAGGACCGAGGCCTCCACGGCCATACCGGGAGATCGGGCCACAGCCGAAGCAGCACTAGCCGCGATCTCACAAAGTTTCTGCAGAAGCTGTTGGCCAGACTTCCCGGGCCGCCGTGCCTGCCTACTCGCCGAGAACGTTGTCGTTCTACCTCCGCACCTCAGACCGTCTTGTCTGGAAGAAGCTGCCCAACAAGTTAGCGCAGCTCCAGATGCAGGTGCCGGCCGACTTCATCGAGGACATGGAGCCTGATGGGCTGAAGTTCCATGCCGAGATGCGGCAAGCGACACACCAGCGATGCACCCAAGCGCATGAAGACGGCCCTTTCGGCCAGAGCGGCGAGGGAGCCAAGGCCATGCAGGACTTAGCTTCGGCATCGCAGTTCACCGAGAAATATCCGTTGCCGGCGCGGAGGGCAGCAGAGTTGCTGAGTTGCAAGTGCATGCTCACATGTTCCCGGTTCAGGGCATGTGGGAACCTTGGGAGTTCGCTTTGCAGGCTATTCACCGAGTCCTTTTGAAGCCTCATTTTGGACCCAGGGCTGGAGTTGACCATACAAAGATTGATTACGGTGGCTCCCACGGCCATTGACTAACTTCGTTCCCGGGTCATTGCAGATACTCGTGCGAAACGGGATGAAGACCCAACCCTGGTTCCAGAGCCGCGGTACCCACGTACAGCGTGCATACACTTTGCCGGACGGGCATATAGTTCAAATCCCTCTGTTTTTTTTCGCTACTCCGAGGTTGTGCTAATCCAGACTGCGACTCCTTGGAAGAGGCATTGGCAAAGGGTTTCCCGGTGACTGGGGAGATAGGTAACACGCCTGGTTGGAGGCCGCGGGCCGCGACTGGATGACAAGTATACCGCACCCATTTCTGGTGACACTTTTGCTGTGCTGAACAGGGCTTATGTCTTCGAGAAGCTTCGGAAAGGCAGGGTTGATCCGGAAGGATCATCGTTGCTTGCCGAAATCTTGGATGAGGTGCACATGGGCCGCGTGAAGCGGCCTTGTGAAGCCCCATCACATGATGATTTCAGCGATGTCTTCCATTGCTGTTCGCTCGGATTTTTCACTCAAGTTGGGAGTGACGGCGCCAAGAAGGTGCGCCGATGTGAAGATTACCATCATAGTCATCACAACTCGACCATTTCTGTGCGAGACATTCCTTGACTCCATACGCACATATGTCAGCGTCATGGAGCGATTGCAGCAAGCTGGATTCGACACCCGGGTTTGGTGCCAAGATCTTTGGGCGGTCCCCTCAGGAAGCTTTCGCACTGCTGGCGTGGTGCCATTCGGTTCCCCCTTTGGGGCAGCTTCTTCAGTTTGGTGTTTTAATCGGTGCGTGAACGCTTTGTGTTTTCTTGTTCGCACGCTATTGCTACTGCTTTGTGGATGACGTTGACGTTGGCTGCCCGGACGCTGACTTCAGCGCGGACTCAGGTTTCTTGGCTTTCGCTGAATTGTGTGAGCTTCTTGGCATGCGCTTGAAGCTCTGGTAAGGATACAGGCTGCACTTCGAAATCCAACCAGGGGGTGAGAAAAAAAGTGCACGAGATCGAGCCATTGGCTCAGGCACTCGGTGAATCAATCTTGTCTCAGACAGGTTCTAAAGCCCAGTGTCCAATGTTTCTGGTTGACTCTGAGGTCGGGTCTCGCCTTTCCGGTCTGTTTGTTCTCTGGGTCTCTCTTGATGGCTTTGCAAGGGTTTCGTTGGCTTTCGGGGTTCGGGATGTGATGGCCACAGCTGCTTGGAGGATGCGCTTCGGATTTCGCAGAACTGAACTGAAGTGAGGCTCCGCTCTTCCCAGGCATTCGCCTTAAGCCAAGTATCTGCAGGAGTTCAGATTTTTCACGGTCACGTCACTACGCTTCCAAGCTGGAGCACAACTCCTTGTCTTCAACTTGTCCTGAACGGCAAGGTACGTTGCAGGAGAGGCAAAGCTCACTCTCTATCGCGACGAGTGGTGCGACAGGGAGGCCATGATCTTAATTCCTAAAACTCCCGTGTCTGGGTTTTGGATGTCAGCAATTTTGGCGAAGATGTTGTTGATCCTGATCTGCACTTCACATGATTCACATGATATGCCCGCCTACAGGCATTTACTTGTGCAGTTTCAGAGCTGACAACCATGTTCATGACATGGAGCCATTAGGTCTTGTAGTGGGCTTTGGAACAAGCACGCATGTTTCAATGCATGTTTCACTATCACTAACTCCACAGCCGCAGAGTCCTGAGTCCTGGGTACAAGAACGCACTGCGCAACGCTCGAGCACGACTTAGCTTTCTTAAACCAGTTTGTTCCAGTTGACGACGATCGTTCTCTCCAATGCATCCACCGCGTGGGGCCTTGCGTGATGCTGTTCTGCGAAACTGTGGTGTAGGACTGCATTCTGGGCTCAGCTATAGGTCGGTTTTCGGCTTGGTTCACGATTCACCGATAATTGTCTGAAGAGCGATTGCATGCTTTTGCGGAAGTGTCGCAAACTCTTTGTGGACTTATCCTGATATCTATCGACTCTTGCTTGCTTCAGACGCCTGCAATGATGAAGTCCCGAACCACACTTTGCTACGGCCACACCGGTGCAAAAGTTACTTCCCCTAAGGTCAGCACGCGGTCTGGTGTCCACTGCAATGTTTTCGGCATCGACCAGCCACTTGGCGGAAGTTTGGAAAACAGCCCGACGTGGCATGTCGGAGGACTCAGACTTGTTTCGCGCTTTGCCTTTTTGTCTGGTCTTGGGGACCAAGCGTTCATTCCTGTCAACATGGCCTATGCAGAATCTGCCGCCCCTGCTGCAGCCTGTCGGTTGTCTTTGTGAACCTGGAGTCTTGTAACTTGCAACCCATCGCCATCATGGAATGTGTCTTGCAGCAAACCTCACCTGGGCCGCTCCGTCCCATGGGACTTCTGCCAGGATCCATGCATCTTCGTATGCAACGTAAGTCTCGAAGGAACTCTAAGCCCTGAAATCTCGTTAGTCAAGAGCATGAAGAGGCGAATATCGAATTTCCCCCAAGCCCCTCCTGACATTCAGCAAAACAGCACCTGCGCAGTCACCGCTTCTGTGCCCGCGATGCTGACGAGAAGGAGTTGTGGCTCCGGGCCGTCAGCAACGTGAAGGTGCGGCCTTGACGAGGATATCATGAAACAGCTTATCTCTGTCTATGGGATCCGTAGTCAGGTTCTTGGCAAGCATTTCGTTGAGTGCTCGTTACAGCCTGCAGCTATTTCTCTGCTGCTGAGCGCTCCGTTGTCGTTATGTAACTGAATCATCCGAGTATGGAGGAGCCAAGGGTTCAGCGGTCTAGGGCCTCACCAGGTGAAGCTGATGTTTGAGGCACCGGATCCCACGCCCGAGGACTGAAAGGGGTCAGCGATACGTCAAGCATTGAAGTCAAGGTCACAACAGACTTCCTCAGCCACTACTCACTATTCACCGGGCACTAACCACTACCCGCTACTGCTTCTAGTGCTAGCACCGGTGCCAGTACTGCGACTGCTACTGCTGGTGTTACTGCTACTGCTAGCGCTAGTGCTAGTGCTCCCGCTACTGATGCTGCTTAAGCTGCTTTGTAGTACGAGTAGCAATAGTAACACGACTAGTGGTGGTAGTAGTAGTAGTAG
>CAJNJA010006526.1:0-16832 GCA_905231915.1 Symbiodinium necroappetens
AGCGAAGACTTTAGAGTTTAGGGTTTCGGGTTTAGGGTTTGGGGTTTCGGGTTTAGGGTTTAGAGTCTAGGTTTTGGGTTAAGGGTTTAGATTCTAGGGTTTCGGGTTTAGGGTTTAGGGTTTGGGGTTTAGGGTTTAGGGTTGCAGGTGCCGAGTTTTCCGGATCGCAGTACTGCGGGCACCGGCTTCACGTGATTGGCTCCCCAGCGTAATCTAATCTAAGGGTTAGGGTCTAGGGATGAAGGTTTCAATTCTTAGTGGCCCAAAGGGTCCTAAGTACCTATATGGTAGAATGTGGGGTTTCTATATTAGGAATTACTACTATGAATTAGAGAAGTGTTCCCTATAACAGTACCTCGGACCCTTTGGGTGGTTCAGGGTTAGGGTGTAGGTGGCTACAGTAATAGTTAGGTTTCCTGTTTGTAGGGCTTGCTGTAGGTTCCTATTCTTCGATTCAGGTGCTGGGGTATCGGGTTTAGGGAATGCTTTGACTGAATAGTGAAGGAACGTTATGACAGAGAAGGAAGGATGTGCCAGTTCTGTTAGGTTTCCTGCCGTGTATGTTGACGGTGTAAAGGTTAGTCTAGGTACGGTTCAGGGTTAAGCATGCTCTGGCGCTGAGCCAATACTAGCATGATGGTGGTTGCTGCTGAATAGCCGCCAAACCAAGCTCAGAACTGTAAACACAAAAGGGTAGTTCTCGAAATTAGGGTCCCTGTTTAGATCCCAAATATAGTACGGCACCCCTACAAAAAGGACCCCAAAAGGACCCTAATTTTGAAAACTTCCCAAAAACTTAGGTTTCTTCAGCTCAACACTGGGCTTTAACCCGAAGTATGCCCAACGCGCAACACTTTCCCATCGTTCGGACAGTGGCAGTTTGAAAGCTCCGGGATTAAGTGGCCACTGCCCCTGATCCCTAAACCCTAATATTCGCATCGGTCAAGTCGATGGAGTGCTTTTCGGAGTGCGTGCAAACGGGGGCGCGAATACAGATTATAAGGATCCTCCAGACAGTCATATATGTTCTGCTTCTTCTGATCGGTGTTATGACTATATTATCTGCTGTGTTGTTGCCATGATATGTGGTTTCTTCTTATAAGTATTATTTTATTATTACGGTTTTTCTACTGTTTTGTTACCATGAAAGGTGCACCGCCGGCACAAACGACAAAAGTTGTGTCCAGGCTGCTGCAGACAAAGCTGAACCCAGAACCTAAAGCCGACGTCGGGGATTTCGCTTTCGCTTTATACGACCCCTTTTAAGCCATGCGAAAGCCCCATGCAAGCTCCCAGAGCAAAACCGCAAAGCACACTAAAACTGAAGAACAGCAACCGAAACCGGAACCTCAACCCTAAATCTAAACCCTAAACCCTACACCCTAAACCCTACACCCTAAACCCTACACCCTAAACCCTGAACCCTAAACCCTAAACCTCACACCCCAAAGAAAGCCCTAAGTCCCCGCACTGCTTAGGCGTTGGGGCGGAGATCTCCGGATGGGGGCAGAGCCTGGAGAATGTGCCACGACTGCACCGGCCTTTGAGGTTATGTAAGGGCTTCGGGTTTTCGGCTTTAAATTTAGGGGGTTAGGGTTTTAAGGGATTTAGGGTTTCAGGGCTTGGGGTGAACGGAAGCCGGACGGACGTGTTCGTGACGATGATGGTGCTGATGATGCTGTCAACGGCAATCGTCATGGTCAATTGACGACCTGATTGTCATGTGGAAGGTATTGAGGCTCTCGAGAAGAACCGCAACGAGAGTCCTGGAATGTCGTCGTCGAACTTTTGTGTGCCGGAACAGGTTTCATGACATCGGCGGAAGATGTGCATCCGAGTTCAGTTAGTACAGGGGTTTGAGCAATTGGTGACAATATCTCCGTATAGTAGTTCCAACCTAAACTACTATAGTACACTCCAAAAATTCCTACGTGTAAGCAGGCTATAAGATATAACTGTGTCACAATGCATCTGAACACCCTACATTTTGTGTGTGTGTGTGTTTTTTGAAGGGGGAGCCTCGTGATAGATCCCTCGCACATCGTTTGTGCGAAGGCTTGCGTCAAACAGTGGCAAACCACTTGTAATATGAGTCTCATTCGGGTTCCTTTAACTGAAGGGTGTTGGGGTGTTTTGTTCTGCAATTATACTGGGACTGCAAGGAAATCCTTGTAATCCCTAAACCCTAAACCCTAAAACCTAAACCCTAAACCCTAAACCGTGTAAGCCTTATCACCGAGGCCTCCACATTAGATTCAAGCCGCCAGCGGTAGACCAAGCTTCAGGTGGGCCGTGTCGCGATCACTCTGCTGCTGGCCTTTTTTCAATTGAGTCCCGAATTCTCGGGTGTGCACTACTGCCTTGGTGAAGAGAGATTTGCGCATTCAGATCGGTTGGGCTTTTTCTTTAACGCATTGTCTTCCAGAGGAGCTCAATAGCAAATCCCTACACCCTAAACCGTAAAGGGAGTGTGTTTTGCCCTTGCTGGCTCATGTGGCATGAAGCCACAACCACTCTTGAGAGTTTCGTCGAGCTTTTGTTGATGGACTTAGACCTGCATTACCTTATCCCTAAGGGTCCAAACCTGTCATGAGGTACTTGGGTTGCGGACGGTAGTTATCTAGGTCCTATTTGAGGGTACATGATTATGAGGTACTTGGCCCCTTAGGGTATGTGCCCGAAAGTCTAGGAAGTTCGGTAGGTTCCTCATAATGGATACTGGCATCAGCCGTGGGTCATGTCCGTCGAGTTCCTGTATCGCAGGTTTGGGGTTTAAGATTTAGAGCTTAGGGAAGACATGCGCCTAGGAAAACCTAAGACCTAAGCTATCCGAGCCCGCCCGAGACCTTGTAATTACTATGAAAGCCACCATGAAGTCCCTAAACCCTAAACCCTAGACGCCCTAAGTCCCAAAGCAAGAACCAAGGTAGAAACAGCCTACCCCCCCCCCTTATCTACCCTCTATTAGACCCTAAATGCCCGTCGTTTGGGACCATATTTCCCTAATTGAAAGTACACGGACTCGCCTTACACCAGACGCTCAAGATTAGAAGGAATATTTCTCAACAGCATTACTCACCATCTGTGCAATATTTAGTCATATTTTCTTTTTGTACTTTCAGGTTTGTATATGTCAGGGTTTCTACAAGTTTGTGGTTTCGGACTCCTGTGTTTCAGGGTTTAGGTGCATGAGATGGGTAGGACGGAAGGCTTCTAGACTGCTTCTGGGCGCTGAGGGGCCTCTGGGTTGGGACGGGTTCGGGATCCTAAATGACAGCCAGCCCGAAGGCTCTAAGGACTCATATTTTGAGGGCTTTTGGGCCCAAAGACCTAGCCTCATATGTTAAGGCTTTTGACCTAACTGTTCAAGGCTTTTGGGCTATTTTGAGCCTCCTGGGGGAGACTCCCAGTCTACAGCTAGTATACCCTTGGGGTCGAAAGTCTATAATGATAAGTACTGTTGATGATGATATAAATACTGCATTACCCTAATTAGGACCCTAAACTATGGGAATTATGGTGTATTCCTTATTATGGGTAATGAGAGGGATTTATATCATCAACCGTAGTACCGCCTTTGGGCGATTTGGAGTCAGGTTTTGGGCTTGGGAGTCTCCGAACAACAAATGCCATGAACCTACAGCACAAAAAGCCACGGCTTAGGGTTACCCTCAAAGGACTCATAGTTTACGGCTTCTGGGCCCAAAGACCCTATTATATAAGGCTTTTTGGGCTATGTTGATGCTAAGGGTTGGGGATTTAGGGTCTAGGGCCTGAAGACAAAAAGCAAGGTTTGTGAGTGGCTTCGCCGACTATGGGCGCAAGCGCGCGGCCCTTCGCCAGCGTTTGGGAGGTTAGCAGAGGGTTGGTACTGCGCTTGTAACATGTTTGGGTCTGCAGGACTCAACTTAAAACGCCTTCGAGCATGTACATAATAAATAACTGAAGCAGGTCGAGTCCTATCCACAGAACTCAGAAGCCTTGACAGTAACGAAAGGCTACTCCTGAGCCCTAAACTCCAACCCTCACACGGTTTATAGTTGGGTTTTAAACCTTGAGGTTTAGGGTTTAATCCCCCTGAACCCTAATTAAACAATAAGCCCTACACAGTAAAGATTTTGGTTTCCCAAGATCGAACTTCGAAGGTCTTAATCTTTTGGAGTGGGTATATGAAATCCTTGGACCTGACGTTTGTGTATCCACCTACATCCTACGCCCTGAAGTCTACACCCTGCGTCAATCTTAAGCCGTATACACTCCAAAGCCCCAAATCTTTCACCCTAAACCCGAAACCCTAAGCCATGAACCTCTGAACCCTTAAAGCCTTAATCTTAAACCCTAAACCCCAAGCCCCTCCACCTCTAACCCCGGATCCCAAGTCCTTATGCCCTAGGCCCCTAAGGTTTAGGGTTTAGGGTTTAGGGTTTAGGGTGATCACTTAAGCCTGGAGCCCTTAACCTTAAACCCTGAGTCCTACACCCCTGCAAACCCTGAACCCTAAGCCCCACCCATAGGCTCCATAGTAGTTCCCTTTGGGGATTACCTTATAAGGGATCCAAACACAAACCACAAAAAAAGAAACTACTATGGAGCCTATCGCCCCAATAGTAGTTCCTTTTTGGGATTACCTTATAGAATCCTAAATATAAGGAACTACTATGGAGCCTATGGTCCAAATCTTCCGAGGCTCTGGTCGGTCAGTTTCTGATCACGATGTCCACAGTACTGCTCTCCGCCCGCAGAAAGGCAAGAACTTAGAATGCCAAGATTGGCCACATGTTTAGGTTCAAGGTTAGGGCTCTGATGCCGGGTTGAGTTGAGGGGTACCCACCCTACAATAGAAGCCTGATCCATAACAAATCTTATTCCCAGGGGTTCCTTACGATTCGTGTTATGAAAACTATATCTAAACCCGTATTCCACCTATTAATGTCCTGTATGATTTAACAAGCTGCAGCCTTCAAGCCCAATTCGCCAGAAACCTCAGGCCTCGCCACGGTTTAGGGCTTATAGGGTTTAGCACCCTGAACGATGAACTCCCCTAAGGGTTCCTTTAAGGGCTCCTTTTCGGGATCCTTCAAGGGATCCTTTGAAGGTTCCTTTAAGGGCTTCTGGGGTTGAGGTCCGAGCTTGCGCAGTTGGGGTCGCGAGCTCGACCAAACATTCCAATGTCATGCAGCTAGTATATAGTATATGGGCGTTTTCGAAAATTGGGGACCCCAATATAGGACAAAAAGTTGTAGGATCCTTATGATAAGGACCCCGAAATATACGGCAGTTACTCAATTTTCGGAAACTTCCATATAGCGCAATGTACTCCATTTCATTCCATTCTCTTCGGTTCTGTTACGTTATCTTTTACATAGTAGTCTATCTCATTGTAGTCATTTCTTGGAACTACGCGTTACCGTATCTTGTATTCTGTTGTATTTGGTCGTGTTGTGTCGTGATGGCTTACTTTCTGGCAATCAACCAAGGTTTGCGATGGCCCAGTTTCTACCGGCAAGCTGCTTGGGAGCAAAGTATCGGACTTGGGGTTTGGGGTGTCGGGTTCAGGTTTAGGATTCTCCACAGCTTCAGGAGATATGATCTACACTCTTTACTGTAGTCCGATTTGTCGTAGGGCTGAAGCTTAAGAGCATCATTAATTGCTCATCCCATGAAACAAGTTTACAAACAGAACGAAATCTTGTCCAGGACCCCCAAACCCTAAACCCAACACCCTGAACCTTGTGCCCGGGCTGTCCCTGGTGTAAGTAGGGGTAGTACGTGTCTACCCTAAACCCTTATAAACCCTAAAAAGTAATCTCCCAGCGAGAGTCCTCGGATCTCTTTGGAAGTCTTAGGTTTAGGGTCCCAACACCAAACTTTAGGGTTCAGGGCTTGAAGCCTGAATAACTCGATAAAGTGCCCTTGAGGACCACGTATAGCCCTTAGCTTAAGGCTTACCCATGGCATCGAAACAGCCCCAAAAGCCTTGTATAATAGGGGTTTTTAGGCCCAAAATTTAAAAGCCTTAAAATATGAGTCCTTCGAGGGTAAGGGTTAAGGCCTGTACGATTTCTGGCCTGGTAGAAACCTTGAACCTCCAGCCTCTAGCAAGCCCGAAGCCGCAGCTTCTCAATGTGTTTTTGGGGGTTTAGGGTTTAGAGTTTACCCATAGGCTCCTTAGTAGTTCCTTTGTGGGAGTACTTTATAGGATTCTAAATATGAACCATAAAAAGGAACTACTTAGGAGCCTGTGGGTAGGCCCACTTGGAGTCGGAGTCTCATGGGACTTAGTTAGTAAGGTTATGAGTACCTTAATTGGGGTTATAAGCAATTATAAGTATCCCTACGGGTCCAAGTGCCGAATAATCATATACTCTCCCAAATATTAACCTAGACAACTACTACCCGCAACCAAAGTACCTAATTATTGGGTCCTTTGGACCCTTGTAGGGTATAGTTACCTTATTTATAACCCTAGATACGAATTCCCATGATCCCTTAAAGTAGACCCAAGCTAAGAGCCACCAAACATCAGGTCTGGGAGTCCCGACCTACATCATCGCACAAGGGCTCCAGGGAATGCACCCTGACCTACCGATTGTGGGGCTTCGGGTTGGGGGTTTAGGGGCTTAGGGCTATGAGTTCAAGATTCCGGGCCATTTAGGGTTCCAAAGAGTCGAAGGACTAAGAAGCTATGGTTTTCTGGGTTCTGCTTGTTGTCTAGGCTTGGTGGGAGTTCACCTGACACCGCCCCCATTTGCAAGGCGAATCCTTTTTGCATCGCAGGGGCCTTGTATAGCAACAAGTCATTGGTGTTAGTGCAGGACGTGGAATATCGGTTGTACCTCAGAAAAGATCAGAGTCAGCCGGACCCTCAGAAGCACAAGGGCTCCTCATACCACGAGTACGAGCATCGCGAAGTCTTAGGTGGAGGTTTAGAAAAAGGGGTGACAAATATGAATTCAAATACTGTAGGGGCCTTAATAATTAGAACAGGGTTTTGGGGTTCCATATTATGATTATAGTCCCTGCATTATGCCGGCGTTTACAGTTTAGGTTTTGGGGAACCACCCGGCGCCTGCGTAGAGGATGAGAGCACTTGAGACAGAAGGGCCACAAGTGGACCCCAACGCCCCGTTTTAAACTCACGATGTGCCCTGGTTAGCATGTCCTGGACACCCAAAAAACCCAGCAAAAAGCCTAAGAATCCTAAACCTCAGAACCCAAGCCCTGACCACACCCTTCTTCAAACCCATGGAGCCCGCATCCAACCTTGTATCTGTGAGGAGTGGTATTGGCATTTTGGACCAGCACCTTGGCCGATATCCTCGCACAGATCCTCGCACAGGGTTGCGTCTTCAGCGTCAGGGTTTCGGCTAAGGGTTTACCCATAGGCCCCTAAGTAGTTCCTTTTTATGCTTTATATATAGAATCCTATAAGGCAATCCCAAAAAGGAACTACTTAGGGGCCTAAATAATTACCAATACTATTTTGGGGGGTCCTTATTATAACTATAGTATATTGGGCCCCCAAAACCCTAGTCTAATTATTAAGGCCCTTACATTAAGGGTTTAGGGCTAGGGTTCAGGATCCGAAACTCTCTGCTTGCTTTGCTCTTTGGGTCAGGAGGGTTTGATATTCCGAGATCTTTAGAATCCCCGAGTTGCGGAATACCCTATATCATATTAGGGGTCCTACTAGAATTTAGGATATACATCGGCAGGAATATAAAGTTTTGTGGCACTTGCTTACACATCTGTGCGGCGGACGCGGAGTACCGACAAGTGCATTTTACGTGGCCTTGCTAGAGGAGGAACTCTTCCACTGGAATAAAGTTATACTACTCTATAATGTTCCGGACGGAGGACTGGGTGGAGGAGGAGCACAAAACTATCCTAAATTCGGTTTCCAACTTTTTGCGGCTCACTATAAATACGGTCATGGTCTCGGGCCGGGCAAGCACTCCCGAACCGAAGCAAGAGCCTCGCACTTACATGGATAGGTGGATAATTTCACAAGAGAAACGTAAAGTGCTACGATAAGCCTGAAGGGTCCATGGACCCAAATAGTAGTAGTATATACAATGGCCTTACGATAGTCCCTTTTTCCGGTACTTTGGGGCCAATCTAGATTGTGTTACATATTATTTGGGCACATGGACCCTTCGGGTATGTCCTCTACACCCTAAACCCTGATTTCCTCCACACTGAGGATCATCACGGGAGACGTTGCATTGCAGCTCAACGACACCGTGGCTTGGCATCACTCATTTTCCAATCGGCTGCTACCCAGCCGAGTCGTGTCTCTGTCTATGTATATATCCCCTTCCTATTCAGAGGATTGTGATCAGTGGAGTCTACTTGTTTGCTTGTGCATGCTCTTTGTTTGTTTGAGTGCTCGTCTGTATACGTCTTTTGTCTTCTTTTCTACCTGCCGGTTTGCTTGTCTGACTGTGCGGTCTGTCTTTCTAACGATCTGCTTGATTATCACCCGACCTGTAGCTCCCATCAGCTCCCATCATCTCCTATCCATGCACCTATCCAGCCATTCGCATCTACCGGCATTCAGAGAAATCTGCTTGCCATCTTCCGATCCCGACTCAGGGTCCTTGGGGTTTCGGGTCCCATCTGCTTCCGATTGTAAGGGAAGGCCGCTTAGGGTTTAGGGGTTTAGGGGTTTAGGGTTTAGGGTTTACGGTGCAGGAAGTCGCAAGGCTTCTGGATGCACAAGCAGATAGCCAGCTAGCAGCTAGTCCCATCGCTCTGGCCGCTCTGTCGAAGCCTTAGGGTACCTGTTTTTTAATCCCCAACAGGGCACTGAAAAGACCTCTGCACCCCTAAACCCCAAAATCCTAAACTTTGAGCCTTAAACTTCCAAAAACCCCCGACTGAGCCCGAAACACAATCCCTCCCCAACGTTTTCAGGTGGCGGTTTATGGCCGGAAGCAGCTCTTTTCCACCATGATGTTCTTCAGCATCTTGGCTGGTTTCGGGTTTCGGGTTCAGGGTTTAACGGTTAATTAGGCATGGGGCTTGGGATTTCAGGTATAGGGTTCAGGGTATCGGTCCGGTTGCCACACTTCCTCATCCCAGACGATGAGCCTCAACAGTTGGTGGTCTCACATCTTGACGTTCCCCACATCACTCTGGTTGCATACTCTAACCCCAACCCCCCCAATCAACAAAGGCTTCAAGGCGGTCAAAAGAGTGTGCTTCTTCATGGTTGAAGCACTTAGAGAGTTACGGACTAGCCTGCTGAGTTCAAAGCACATTCCATGTGGCCTGAGTAGAGGAATTTCCGTGATCCCACCCGTGCATCCCTAAACTTCTTGGGGTCGAAATCCAATCCTAAGTCCTACGCACTGGGGAACGGTCAAAGCCTACAACCCCCCCTAAGCCCTAAACCCCAGGCTTAGGCCTTCAAACCCCTTAAGCCTGAACCCTACACTCGCAACCGCCAAAACCTCGACCCCTCCACTGCCCAGGGCATATTGATGTCAGGAATTGTTGTGTATTATGGCGACGACGATGGTGATGATGTGTATTCTCAGTATAGTCATATTATGTCTTATTCCTATTCCTTTCCCCATTCCTATTCTTGTATTTGTATTATTATTGCCGTTCATGACTTATTATTCGTCTTGTTATTAGCTTAAAACTCCGTTGAGGGGTGATTCGCAATTTTATGCTTACGATGGTTCTAAATGGCTCTCGAGGATGGGCGCTCGGTAGCTTAGTGGCAGGCCATCCGGTTCATCCGGGGCTAGGATCTGTCGTGGGGGTTTGCAGTTACGCCATCTTGTTGTTTAGAGTCTTTCTGGGGTGTAGCATCCGGGGTCTGGTTTGCAGGTTAGCATTACACGATATCCCTTTCTTTAGAGGTTTAGGGAGTTTAGGTTTGGGTGGGCAGATCAATGGCGCAGAAGTTCCCACTGAAGCTGAAGTCGTTGCCAAAGCATCCGCCCTGTTGGCCCAGTCATGATCCCACTCATCGTGTACGTGCAGTATGCGGAGATCACGGATTTCACACTTGCTGCTTGGACTTTGACCCCAAATCTGCGAGTGCAGCCGCTGCAGCCAACGTAGATTCCTCCCCACAACCCCCTGCTGAAGCACCAAAATGTCATTGCTACTGAGTCCCATGGTGTTCGAATGGTGCAGGGTCTGATGCGAGGTGAACTCCAGGGGTTCCTATAGGGGTCTTTACAGGTGGAAAAGAGTAAGTTGTATGTTCATTTATGTTAAATTATCCTTATCGGAGTTTGTGGTGGGGGGCTTCAAGAGGCCTCCTCTCTTATCAGGAGGCGGCCGGTCATCGATAGATTGAGCAGTCCATGAACATCTCTGCACTCAACGATGAGCATCAATAGTGTGCCGTTACATGTTGCTAGTAGAACATACACTCCAAGTTACTGTGTTTCGGTCGTGCCCAGTCGCTTGTTCCTCCAAAGCTCAGACCCTAAACTAAACTCAGACCCTAAACTAAACGCCATCCAAACTCTTGAAAGGTTTGGGGAGCCATTGTGGTCTTGAATACGGCTGCCTTTGTGCTGTTGTACCTCTTCTTCCCCGAGACACTACACAAGAAGGAGGAGTCTCTGCACCTTGCGAGGTTTTGGGTTGAGGATTAACATTTAGAGGTTTAGGGGTCTATAGGGTCTAAGAGTCTAGGGAATTGTTTTGCGGCTTGCAGGGTTTCTGGCTTTCCCTAGGGCTTAGGAGTATCAGTGGGCCCGCGTTTAAGGTTCACAGTAGGGCTTTCAGGTCCCCGAAGTATTCGAGGGAAGTATAAACAACCCCAAAAGCATGAGGCGGCGGGCGATTGTCCTTGCTGCGGGGGTTTAGGGTTTAGGGGCATTCAGGGTTCCGGGTCTAAAAGGTTTAGCTACAAAGGTCGCCTGTCGCTTGATTTAACCCAAGAAGGGGGCTTGGGAAGGTGTTCGGACTGGAATACGAGGGCGTACTGCCCTGTACCTACGGTTGATGATACAAATCCTGCATTACCCATACGAAGGAATATCCCATAATTCCCATAGTTTAGGGTCCTTAAGGCAATGCTAAGGATTTAGATCATCAGCAGTAGGGAACATCCGGTAGATTAGGATCGAGTGCATGGTAGTAAGAGGGATCCAGGACCCCAAAGCCTTAAACATCCCTAGATTATAAACCCCAAACCCTGAACTGTAGGCCCTAAACCCTAAACCCTGAATTCAAACTCTAAACCACTAAACCCCTAAACCCCTAAAGCCTGGGCCCCATGAGCTGAATCAATAAATCGAGACCTCCTCCTCCTGATGCTATGCAGGACAAGAAGGACTTCGAGAACTTCTCCGTCATCGGCTGCTGGGCCAGGGCTTGTGGCACTGTTTGGGTTTAGGGGTGTTGTGTTTGGGGGTATAGGGTCATAAACTCCTACACCCACAATCCCCCTAGACCCTGAGCCATAAAGACAAAGCCATAATCCGTAGGCAACAGTGTACATTAAACCTTGAGCGCGTCAGCCATGGGCTACTCATCAAAGTGACTTCCGAGCCGCTAGGTGATAGAGCACTTAAATACACTTATGAAGGAAGTCCGTCTCAACCCTAAAGCCTAAACCCTAAATCCGACTGAGCTATCGGCCCCTCTCTCGGGTGGGGAGAAAAGTATTGAGAGAGCAGGGGGAGAATAGAATTTCTTTGCCTGTTAGGATTTAGGAGTGAGAGTTTAGGGTTTACGGGTTTAGGGTTTAGGGGTGTAGGGTTTAGGGTTGAGGGTCTAGGGTTCAGGGCTTTGGGGTTTAGGGTTTAGGGGCTTAGGGCTTAGGGTTTAGGGTAGCCTTCGCCGAGGAGTGGCCAAGGAAGAGTTGCGGCACTTCCGCAGCCTCTTTGTTCAGCAACTTGGTGCTCTTGAGCTAAGCCCTAACCCTAATAACCGTTAACCCCCCAAGCACTGGCTCCTAAACCCTCAATCCTAAACCTGAGAGATCTTCTTCTTCCGGCTGGCTTTGTTTGCAAAGTAAGGGTCCATGCAAGTCCATGTATCCATGTAGTGTTTCTGTACTTTGGCCTTCTTGAGCCCAAAGCACCTCTATAAGGAGTACGTCAAGGCCAAAGTCTACACCTGGTGATTACCTGGACCCTTTGGGTAGATTGAGGGTTTACGTAGGGCACATGATGATGGTGATGATGGTGATGGTGATCGGAATCCTCAAAAGGTGGGGTGAAGCTAGGTGGGATATTCCCAAATAGTAGTCCTTATATAGGGGATCCTTGATCCTGCCTACCTTCATCCCACCTTTTGAGGCCTCCGAGGTGATGACGATCAGAGACTGAATGGTTCAGGACGAGCCCGTGGACCATGGGCTGAAGCAGAAGCCTCCGTGCCTCCGCAGGTACCCTTGAAACGATGAGTCGGGCAGCAGATCTACTTTGAAGTCCTCCCAAGCCTGAGGTGTACGAAAGCTACCTTCGGTGCTATGTGTGCTATGTGATTATTCCGCAGAGAGGGGAAACCTTGGAAGGCCTCTTCACTACCGAAGTCTCGCGTGGGGCTTCAATTGGCAAGTTCTTGCTTTGGGAAGTACCGCCCCAAGGCAAAGCGAGTCTAGTCTTTTGATACCTGAGCTAAGGAGCCGACGGTACTTTATTTGAGTACTAAGTAGCTAGCGTTTGCAGAGCCCAGATATCCTCAACATCTAGAAGGGCTACAGTGGGGCTCGCAAGTGTATGCAAGTGGGTTTGCCCAACTTGAAGCCCCCAGTTTGGGACACTCTTTATCACCCTAAACCCCTAAACCCTAAACCCTAAACCCTAGAGATGCAAAGATCTCCCCCGAGGCATCCATACATCGGCCCAAAAATCGTCGAGGCGAGGATGTCGCAGATGACTGTCGTGTTTTGCGGTTTAGGGTTTAGGGTTTTAGGGTTTTGGGTTTAGGGTTTAAGGGTTTAGGGTTTAAGGGTTTAGGGTTTCGGGTTTTGGGGTTTAGGCTTTAGGGTTTTAGGGTCGTGTTTGGGCATTGCGGCTGGTGATCATGTCGGTGATAAGAAAAACCTAAAGCGTGCCAGGGAGCATGACCATAGCAAAGAAGACCAATGTATGATGACAATGATGGACATTTTCATAGTGGACTGCTGACGGATCGAGTGCCAAATTCAATTTCATGAGACAGATCCAGAACCTGAACCTAAGCCCAACCTTTCAGTCCCCACATGTTTCTACTTACTCTACCCCCCCCCCCCCCCCCNNAACCCTAAACCCGAACCTTAAACCCTAACCGTGACACCCTTAACCTTCAACTGTACACCCTGCAAGAATGTAGGAGCCTTCGCATTTAGCATTTGTTGCCGATTTGTAGTCAAAGAGGGGCCCAAAACGGAGCTACCCTTGCAGCCTGAATCTCGGAAGGCAAAACTCTGGCATTTCAGCCGGCCCTCCGAAGCCTGAACCCTGTATCGTGAATAGTAGACAACCCTTCAAAACTTAAGTCCTAAATCTTGAAAGACCTAAACCATGAACTGCTTAGAGTACCCTCAAAACACCCATAAAGCTACCCTAAACCCTAAACCCTAAACCGTGGCACCCATAAAGCTACCTCAGATCAACCCTTCACGGCAACCCCCAAACCATCACAAGGCCCAGAACAGCCCATTGACCACCCTTAGAAAAGGTTTAGGGTTTAGGGTTTAAGGTTTTAGGGTTCCCTTAGAAAAACTCCTGTAAATCTGTACCCCTAAGGCCTGCCTATAACCATAGTGGTACCCTGTTGGGTTGACCAGTTTTATATGATGTTATCCATTGTCCTATATAACCATTGAACTGAAATCTACAATGGAGAATAGTGAGCAAACTCCGGACAGACCCTCAATACCAAACCCTACAACCCGCGATACCCTAAACCCCTAGCTCTAAAACCCTAAACCCTAAACCCTAAACCCCAAACCCTATAAACCCTAAACCCTCAACACCCAGCACAGGAGCTCTTCAACAAGATGGCAGACTGCGCATCGATCGGGCTTCCATTTCTCATGGCTCAGCCCCTTTGACAAAGACATCTTTGCGGAAGGGCGTGTGCTGTAGGCTTGACGGGCGGGGGGATGCTGTAGTATAAACGGATAGGGAGAGAGAGAGAGAGAGATAGAGAGATTATATATAGATATATATAGATATAGACGTAGATATAGATACAGATATAGATATAGATTTATGTATATGTATATATGTATACACACATGCATATAAAAAGACATACTGTTATCAAGTGTTTTCATACCTCTATGTTGAGGCTTGTGGCTTTGTTCAGGCCTCTAGTCTGGGGTTCACGAAGGGGAAGTCTTGATGTGTTCTGACCATAATACCATTCCTGAGGGTACCTTGTAAACCCTAAACACTAAAGGGTTTAAAGGTTTAGGGTTTCGGGTACCCTAAACCCGAAAGGGTTTAGGGTTTGGGGTTTAGGGTACCCTAAAACGCCCTAAACCCCAAACCCTAAGACAATAGCATCTCCAAATGAAGGCCGAAGGCGAGGCCGGGGTTCTGACAAAAAAAGGTAACTTGGGGGTTTCCGTAAATAGGGGACCCTAATACAGTACCCTAAATAGTAGGATCGCGATTATAAGGACCCCAAAATAAGGTACACTTATTTTGGGCTCCGAAAGGAGGGTAGGTATTCAGGCCTGGATGTATTCACGGTTTGGGTACGGCTTAAGGGTTTAAGGGTTTAGGGTTTAAGGGTTTCAAAAGTTTAGGGGGCAAGGGTTCAAAAGCTTAGGGTTTAAGGGTTCAAAAGTTTTGGGGTTTAGGGCTTGAGGTATATGTAGTCATTGAGTGAAAGCTCGAACTGAAACACTAGCCACCACCGAAGACATCGAAAGAACCACACAATAGTTCCCGCGATTCGGCCTGTAGTAAACACCTGCCCTTGACGCTAAAACCCGAGCAACTTTTGACCAAGCCTCCTCATCTGAGTTTCGCGTTTTCGCAATTTGATGCGCTGATCTTCAGCTGCTACGGTCGCACTTCAGGGCCCATTGAATTGGTGTTTAGGGCTTAGGTTTGCCCGGACTAGGATTATGGAAAGGGTTGGCAGTCCACCGCCTTTGCTGCTGCGGTAGCTCTTTCGGTACACAGCTTGATTACTTTGAGAACTACACCCGAGTCGCCACCATGACGTCAGCACAGGGTTTACGGCTTCGAGGGCTTATGGTTGAGGGCCCGGGATTCATAGATTCAGCCCTGTGCTAAAGCGAGCGCGAAATTTCTTGGAGTGGCTTCAACAGCCTGTCCATTTCGTGCAAAAGTTTTTCGCGGATCTGTCATCAGCGCAAACGGATAGCTGACGTCATGTTCATGTTCATGCATGCAATCTCAGCAATAGCAATCATATTCCTGAGAGTGTAATACGAGATACTAGGTTACTTCTAGCGGGTTCTCTGAATATGCTTGCGTCGTTGTGTCATGACTGCTGCAATGTAGTGTTTCTTGTGCGAATGCTGCTACATTGCTAAGCCTTTAACCCTAAAGCCTAAACACCTAAAGCCCTAAGCCTACCCATAGCCCCCTAAGTAGTTCCCTTTTTGGGGTTACCTTATAGGATTCTAAATATAAACCATAAAAAGGAACTACTTAGGGGCCTATGGGTAAACCCTACACTAAAACCCGAAACCCTTTAAGCCCCAAAGCCATGAAACTCCAAATCCCTGAAGCACCCTAAACACCTAAATCTAAACCCCTCAAGCCCTAAAGCGCTCAACTCGAAAGAGCGTTCAGGGGTCTGGCTGGATCTAAACCCTGTGATCCCTAAACCCTGACTTTCTGAGAGTTTTTTGTGTAGTGCTGGCCTAAATGGCTTAGGTTCGACCTCGGCGGAGAGACAGTCCCAAAGCACTTTAACCCAGAGGGTCCATATGTACTACCAGCACGGAATTGGGCCCCAAAAGACCACCCCAACCATGGCCCCGGGAGCCTAATTCCGTAATAGTAGTATATATGGACCCTTAGGGTAACAAAAAAAGCCTAAACTCTAAACCTTGTGGTTTAGAGTTTAGGGTTTCACACCCTACCTAAACCCCAAACCGCCTTAGGCTGGGTCCCGATGATCGTTGGCGGGTTCCTACTAGGTGGCCTTGTTCCTGCAATGTGCGCCTTGGCGAAGGAATGAGCTAGATTCTACCCATAGGCCCCTAAGTAGATCCTTTTTGGGATTACCTTATAGGATTCTAAATATAGACCATAAAAAGGAACTGCTTAGGGGCCTGCGGGTACTCTATTTGTAGGGTCGAAAGGTCAAGTCGGGTAATGGGGCTTGTGGGGTTCAAGGGGAATTTCCTAACTATTGGGACTTAGGGTGCAATGCAATTCTTGTTATTACCTGGAGCCGGTGGTGTTATACTGCATCTGCGTTACATATACGCAACGGGGCAGCAGGATTTCAGGACATGTTTTGCAATAAATCATCCTCCGCACTAGGACTTGTACACTCCACACAACCCCTGCCCCTCCGTCCAGCAAAAGAGCTTAAAGGTTGCTACACAGGTTGAGGCATGTGCATCCAATCACTTGATCCTGCAATGCTGGCTTTGGGCTTTTTTGGCACCCCGGATGGCAAAACAAAGGGAGTTTCCGAAACCAGGTGCCCCTTGCTTGGGGTTCTTGTACCTTTCACTTCCTTCGGAACCCTGTACTGTGCGGGCGTGCTGGGCTTTCCTTCTCGTAGAATTCCGCAAACACACGAATCTGTGCCAAGGCTTTTTCAAGGCCAGGGTCCTTCCCAATGCTGTCATAAAACTTTTCATGTGCATCCCACTATCCCCGCGCTCCATGGACCCCAAAGCCTACCCCCCCCCCCGCCCAAACCCTAAA